>JAVQJD010062250.1:0-15639 GCA_036023655.1 Nannoperca australis | reverse complement strand
ATTTCAGGATAAGTGGGAGACGGAATATTGTTTTGTTGAGCACAGGGGCATTGCGACTTATATGCACCGAGAAATTTGCGGTGCACAAGGAGAACAACATCAGACGTCATTATTTAACGAGACATGCTGAGGAGTATGCATAATACCAGGGAGATGAGCGAGAGGCCCGGGTCGCCAAACTTAAAACATGTCTACTGAGGCAAGAAGATTTTTTCAAGAAAGCAAACACAAGGAGTAGGAGGAAGTAAGAGAAGCCTATGTTCTTTAGAACCATTAATGTTTTGAATTGTTATTAATAAAGATTGAGAATTTTGGATCAGTTGTACTTTTATTGAATTTTTTAAACCTTTGCTTGTGGAATACTTGATGCGGCCCAGCCTCACCCGGACTCCAGCGGCCCCCAGATAAGTTGAGTTTGAGACCCCTGAGTTAAAAAATAACCATAGTATAAATTCTTCCCGAACTGTTCCACCCTTATTTCACAACTTCATATCTCATTCCCCAGTAAGCTATCTATTTGATACGTACTCTACTGGTACACCATTAGAAGAAAAGTTAAAGAGTATAAAAAGTTTACACAAGAGTTTTTACGCTGTACATTGCGGGCTGTGTATCTAAAGCCTTACCATGTTATCTTATGTTCCCATATTGAGATATCACCCAGCCCTAGCAGCAAGTTAAGTTGTGCTGTTGTGTAGAGTGACTTAATATGTCAGTACTGTTATTGTTGTCACCAGCTCTGGAGCCAGCTTGCATTGCTTCTAGCTGTCAGTCAATAGAAGGCTGCACTATGGCTCTGGGAGCAGTGGAGGGAGGGTAGAGCAAGAATTAACCTCTTAGTTACACAACATTAAATGTTTAAACCTGTACAATTAACAACTTTTGATTGATGTGAGCAGCCAAACTTGTAGATGAAGCATGTCAAGATTCGTTGCCCTCGCCCCCCATCCATAATCAAATGTTCAGTAACATAGCATTAGTCATCCTGTGCTGCTAATGTATCTACCATGGCTTTAAATGGTAATGATGATAACAAGAGCAGTCTGTAATAAAAAGTTACCTAAAAAAAATACATGAGCAGCTGTCATTATCCCCTTTTATCACCTCTTTCATGAACATGTTTTATACATGGGAATGGAAGTAGAAAGCACACCAGCTTGATTTGTTTCTGATCAAAGTTGTACTTTCCTTCCAATTAAAATGCTTCCATTGTGCTATTTTAAATTAAAAAGAATTTGTGATTTTTTTGAATACATGTGAAGAATATGTGATTATATCCAGGCCAGTCACTGGGCAATTAATGCTATTCTAAGGTTGTTTGAAGATTTGCTTGTTAAAAAGTCATGCTTTCAAATGACTATTATTTTGGGAGAGCTACATTGTTTTTTTTTATTTATTCAGTTTGTTTTTGCAGGTTTTTGCCCCCATTTTCTCCCAGTTTGGAATGCCCAGTTTTGTTTTGTGTCATTTTGTTTTGACCTGTTAGTAGACATTAACTTGGAGACACAAGATCTAAAAATGTGCTTGCTTGTACACAGCCACCCAAGTCAGGCCACTTCAGCTGCATGGGAGCTGTTTATGTGTAAGGGTTTGTGGTCATAGCACTTGTCCTTCCTTATCCTTGTCGGCAGTGACATAGGATGACGGTGTTGTTCAGCTTGATAACTAGTCAGCTTTTTATTCCACTGTACTGTTTTGGGTGCTTTGGGTGACAGCAATCCAGCTCGCATCCTTTGTGGTACTGATCAGAGACAGAACTGAAGCCTGGTTGGGGAGCAGGTGGTAGATCCTGTTTACCCTATAACCATTGTCCTTAAGGAGAGCAAGACCTACCACTCAGACTTAATGACAGCAAGGTTGTCTTATAGCTAGCCGCCCACTCTCAATGAGTAGTACACAAGGCTGTGTCACTTCTGCTGCTGCAGTGTTTTAGGACAGGCCTGAAAATATCAAATTAGGGCCACTGCTTTCCCTCACTGTCACTGGCTCCTGTCATTGAAAGGCCCTTTATAATTTGGCTCCCTGTAGCCCTTCTCCCAGGTCGACAGATTAGCACCAGAGGTGGCTGAGGTAATGTAATGCTGACCCTTGGTACAGTCCCTGTCTAACCTTGTAAGTAAGAGTGTAGAGAGTGTGGAGAGCCGAGTGGCAACTGATGGCAGGCCTGTCCGAGTAAAGGTGCAGTCACACCAGGTTTGACACCTCTTTCTTGAAGAAGGGTGTGAGTTGAATTTCTTCCTGTGCCAAGAGATTCTTTTCATGCTGTAGGAAACAGGAAGGTGTGAGTGTGTGCACTTCTTTTCTCATCATCTATTGTTCCAGCTCTGTGTTGAGTGATTTTGGCAAGAAGACATGTTTGATGACAGGCTGATACAGCAAATTCAGGGTCAGCGCCTACTCTTGTTATGAGTGTCACACTGGTGTGCAGATTGGACATGTTAGGGGATGTCTAATAAAAGTCGGACCAAGATGGCTCAATTTAGAACTGATAAAATGTATATTACATCTGAATAATCACCTTTCATATGACACAGAGCTAACTCAGTCCTACACCTACATGTAGCAATCAGAACATTCAGTTTCACAAAGAAACACATGTCCGCATGACTTAACTGGCAGGAAAGAAAGTAGTTATTTCCCTGCTTTTTGTTTTTATTCTTGTAGTTAGACATTTCAACATTGTGATTATGTTGGGACACTGTTTGACTCTGTAATTTGCATTAGTCAAGAATATTATATTAAGAGAAGGTTTATGTCTTGGCACTTCCCAGCTTAGTGATTTTCATTTCTCACTCAGAAGTGATAAGAAGTACTTGCCTGTTATTTCCAGCTCGCATTTTAGTGTATCGTTACTGAGCACTAGTTTCACACGGTTTCTTGAAACATTGGGTGGAGGTGTGTCAGGGTGTTCTGATTGAATGGCTGGTTTCAAGTCAAAAGAAATTAAACAAAGGCCTATCCTTAATTCAGGCCTTGTCAGAAAGCTGTGTAGAACCTTAATGCTGTCTGTTGTTCAACTGATTCCCAGCAACAAACCAAGGACAAGTGTTTTATTTTGCTTTTACCACACATTGTACATACTTTACTGATATTTTGTTTGGAAACTATCAACCTGAAGCAACACATATGTGATATACATTAAAATACTAAGTAACTAGAGGGTACAACTCTTATGTTCTTTCTCTCTTGCTTTTTCTTTTTCTCTGATCAGCACTCACACACAACACCAGGGTTTTCTTGTTGAAAAGATGAAGGTTTTAGAGTATATGAGCCACACTGAATAATTCAGTGACAAAGCAAGCTACTGCTTTAACTGACTACGCTTCCACAGGTCTGTGTATCTAGACTGGAGAGTTTCAGAGCTTTGAGTGGTATGCTTCAAACGTGCATGACTTCTCCACAACAATGAATAAGATATTTCAAAAACATCAGCTAAATTGTGCAGAATTATTTCAAGTTGGGTCAAGTTTCTTTTTCTTTGGGAGCATGCTACAGTGTGGTGATCTCTCTGCAATCTTTACATAAAGGATCCAATGGCATTCTGCTTTGCTTTAGTGTATGTTTCCTTTTTTGGCTCAGTTGGACTTAATGACTGCAAGCTGCAGCCAACTAGCTCCTTTCTGTCAGTTAAATCGTGCTTCAGACATTGATATGAAACATTGCAATACACCCTGACTGCAATAATAGGTAGTTTGTTACATCTAAAAATTATATCAGGGTCATGGGCAGACCAGGGCGTTTTAAAAGGGAAGCCTAAGGAAGGATAATGCGAATAGACACAGTGAGTTTCTTTGTTTGCGATCTTACAATAATGTATCGTTTTTACCAATACATTTCAGAAACCCACCCAGTCATGACAAAACAAGCCCAGATTTCTCCTCTCTGCTCAAGGCAGTTTTTCTACAGCCTAATAAAAACTAAATCAAAAGTAACCCATGGATAAAAAAACAATGACTTCCTTGCTCACTGAAAAGTGGAAATCCATGGACAGAAGAAGTTGTATTCAAATGAAGCAGTATACTTTCTCGAAGAAGGAAATCCAAAAGATAATTGATTTAATTAGATGGGTATTTAAAATTAGATAGTTATCCACATATATTTTGATATATTTGTCACTTTAAAAACATGGTTCTTCTGAATTTTAATGAAATACTTTACTTGCAATGAAAGGTAGGTATATGTTTTTTGCCCCAATCCATAAAATAATCTGTTCTTAGATTTAATGCTCTTTTCGATTCTGCCATTGGCAGCGATGTACTTACCTATAGCACTTGTGATTCATCACCAGCCATTACAAGATTGATGAGACATCGTGTTATTGTCGCTCATGGTTCTGTGCACTTTATGTAAAGCTCTTATTTGGAAGTCGCTTTGGATAAAAGCATCTGCTAAATGCCTAAATGTAATGTAATCCCGATCCAAGTCCTTTAATATGGTGTACCTGCTGATACCGAGTCCCTTCCAATAATGATATTTTCCTAAATGTTGATTAAATAGATATAAGCAGTTGTAGAATGCTAAGTTTAACCACTTCATTCTTTACAAACTACTTGATTCAAATACTGGGGGTCCTGGTGCAGGTCCTGGTATAAAGTTGATAAGTTTATTATGAATGAAAGTTGAACGGGGAAAATATGGTTCCTGAAACCGGTAATAAACTGAAGGTTTTACTAGAGAAGACGTGAGAACTCTTTGGAGTTGATGAAACCACAAATAACTTGTTGTACAGTGACTTTACACAGTTGAGCATCTTTCCACACAAACAGTCTTTGGCTGAATACAAATACACAAACCCAACAACAGCAAAGTTTAATGGCCTGTCATCAAGTTACTCCCTGAATTAGCATTAATTAGTGACTGCTGCATTGATATGAAATGTCGACTTCTGTCCTTTTACCTGGTTAAAGTGTCAGTGGCAGGTAAAAATGAGAAGCTGCTACCTGAACTCTTCATACACTGCTCTTTACTAATAAGAAAGAGAGATGAGAAATAAGTAATTTGTTAGTGTTGGAGCTTAGCAAATATGTAAATTTGACAACCTTGGTGTCAGAACTCTAAATTGTGCAGTGAAATACTGCAACTTCAGAGCCTGGCAGTTGTAAAGGTTTTGCTTTGCAACAGGCAAAGGTGGGCAATACACAGTAGACTACAGTAAAGAAAGCTGATAGTGATCCATTAAAACATGCTGCAGATCTGCTCCAATACTCATCCTTATAAATGGCTCACTTGGATGTTTTCCAACACACCACACAAACCATGAAGGTTTAATCTGTTGTGTCATTGCCACCAAATTCTATTTTTTTTTAACATTCACTTCTATAGACCCCAGGCCAACCACTCACCAGTGTGTTAAGTAAAAGTGGAGTGCAAGTGGAAGGCCTTTTTCTATCACCTTTTACCACCCCAGCATTGAGTGCAGTGGTTAAATTGAATATGAGATTAAACTTACACAGTGAGGCTGTTGAGTTCAAACTTTACAAAAAGAGTTCTTCAGCTCTGCCCAGCCAACTGATCACAGTATGTTCAAACAACCTATGAATGTCAATAATACTAAAGCAGTAATGTCGCTCACTCCAGCAGGTACCCCCTTCTAGATATAACTGAGGATGGGGTTTGGGTTCCCATGTCCCGTTCTCCAGTAGTCGACTAGGGTTGCATCAGTCTTTTTCTAGCGTTCTCTAGACATCCATCTTGCGCAGGTTGGGTTTCAGCATCTTTGTGTTGTCGTAAATCACAGAGACAGTCATTAATTTTTAATATCCAGAAACCTATGCGCCGTGCTGCAGTCCAACCAGATCATCCACTTCTGAGAGTCAGCCACATCCATTACAGCCTGTCTTTGCTGTCCCCTCTCTGTGCAAGTTTGGCTGCACTTTTCTGATATCATTAATACTCATCAGCAACACCTTCCATTCATGCCACATACTGCCAGGCAATTTACGGTCTACTACTTTCACTCTCCTACTTTTCTCCTCCTTTTAGCACATTCTCATCCCTTTTATTCATCTACCTCTATAATTATAGCCCTAACTCTATATGTACAATAAGGGTTTCCTAAAGCTGGGACAGCACATGTTGATTGTTCAGCTGATGATTTGGGCATCATGAATGATCAATCCAAGGACTGAGTCTGTTTTTTATTTATTTTACTTAGCCTTTATTTATCCAGAAAGGTCCAGTTGAAATACAAGATCTCTTCTTCCGGCAGTCCTGGTCAAGACAAGCAGTTTCACATAAAAAACTATTTCACGTTAGAACACATACAATTCATAAAAACAGGGGAAAACTTGGGTCATGAAGGATTTTATAGTTTGCCTTCTGATGTGGCTGCCTGTTTTTTTCATTAACACCTCCCAAGCTTTCTGCAGCTATTTTTGTATTTTACGGGATCTTTCCTCCTTCCTTTCTTTGCCTTTTTCGTAGAAGTACACAGCATGAATTTGCAAAACAATTGGTCTTGATGGATGTCTATTTCAGAAGAATTATTGCACGGTTTGGGGGGTTGTCTAGCAACACAACTAAATGCTTCTTTCCATTTAGGAACTTACATGCTCAAACCACTAGACCTATTGGAAAACGTTATGTGTATGGTGTCTTGTTCCTGGTCTTAATAACTACAGATAATAAACAAAGCAACCTTAATTACTGTTTGTCCAATAAGAACAAATACAGATGACATTGACCCTTCCATCAACTGCACAGGTTTCTTGTTTTTTTGCATAAGTTTGTTTTTTAAGATAGCAATCAAAGGCATCCACATATTCTAATGCCTATCTCCATAGGCATATTGTCAATGTAGATAATGTAGATTTCATATCAGTATTACTGTTCTTGACATATGAGTAATGATGCATTTGACCTCCAAAACCTGGTTAGAGATATTACTATGTCCTGATAGTGGAATCTCCCTGCTTGCCTGCCTGCCTGTCTGTCTGCTTGCCTGCCATGTGAACACAATTACTATATTCCATAGGAACATCATACTTATGCCAGAGGTCTAACCAGATATTCAACTCTAGGGGGTTATAGAGTAGAATATCTGGTTAGACCTAAGAGGGACCAGTCATCTGAATATATTTGCAAAATAATGAGTGAAAGCTGATGTTCTTCAATTTTGACTTCCTTAAGGCTGTGAGACTGAAAGTTAATTTAAATATTTCCCATTTGTTATAAGAAGATAAGTATGTTGTTAATTAATGAGTAACTTAGCTTAATCACTGACCTTCCCAGCATAAATGGTTAAGTTTAATATATCATAGTGATTACGGGGGGACATTAGGGAGCTCATGTACTCTTGTTTTTTTAAATAATGGCTTGTATTTGTCCATTTGCTGTCACAGTTGTGTCTGTTTCAAGAACGTGACTATAAAAAGTAGGGCATCCTTTCCAGAGGTGTTCGAGGTACTCCAAGAAAGGTTGAACATTTTTTGTCAGCACACACTCTTCAGTTGCTAAGGGGCATGAGGTTTATGTTTCAAGAATAAGTCTGCAGCACAACTAGAAACTTTCAGGTCAGAGAAGTCAGGGGCACATCGGAGTCACAAGTAGCAGTAGTAGCAGAAAATTGCAGTTTTCCTTTTATTTTGGGGCACTATTACTTGTTGCAGAACCATGGCGGTGAGGGAATAACACTTTCATCTCTTCAGACTTTCACATTTAAGTAATGCCATATGAGTTGATTCACTGTTGGTGGGCATTAAAGCAACTCTTGAGATCTCGTTTGCTATGCTCTTCGTTCGTTCCACTCAAGATCTCCCTCATTTCAGAAATAAGATGTCTCCGACCATCTGTCAACACAAAGTGCTGGCCTCCCGTGACCAGACAAATCATTCCTAATCCTCCCGCCACTCCTCAGGTCCTGGATCCCAGCCGTCAGTCCTCTAACGAAAAAGATCCCCCTAATGAAGGAATGGCAGAGAAAAGTGCCTCCCACTGATTATGTTCCCTAGCCAATGCCACCTCAAGGATAGTGCAGCTAAGCTATACTTAGAATCAATGATGGGCTTGACATAATATTTTTACTCTTTTATTGGCTTCAAAATGCTCTATAAAGGGCAGCAAAATTGTGAGACTTAACTAATCCTGATGGTGCAATTTCAATATAAACCAAGCAGCTACAGCAGTCAATTTGCAGCAGAATGCTGTAAATATGGCTGTTAAATGGGACTTGGCTGCCAGCCTTAGCTTACGAGCTTATCACAATGTGAAAGCCTTCCCATGAACATGTCTAGCATGTACCAGACAGTGAATTACAGTAATTATGTTTAGATTAGCAACTTGTTTATTGCTCTCTGAGACCATGTGTGGTGCCCCCATCTGCCTATTAATCAGAGCCCCACTAAACTGCAGTAAGCAGATATATTGACAGGCATACTGGAAACTGAACAAGCTAAGTCCACTTTCTTATGATGCAACTTGTTATAAGATGTGCTGCCTTAACACTGCCTTAAGAGCCCATTTATTATATGTTAAAGCCCACATCATTATTATCATCATCATATATAAATAAAAATTGAATCATTCATTTAAACAGAGGTGGCAGCCTTCAAAATCAGAGGCATCCATCTTGGAAAATACAACGTCCTTATGTAACTTTGTTCCTCGCTCTCAGGCTTTTGGATTGATATCGCATTTTAATCCACACAGTTCAAGTGTGGCTGGTGTAGGCACGTTGAAATCAATAAGTGCCCTTGATTTATTATTGCAACCAGATTTCACTGTCTGAGGACAAGGAAGGAGGGAATTTGTCTCATTCTGCCAGCTGATGGTGCTCATTAATATGGATAAAACTGACTAGGAGTCATCTGGGAAGAATGTCATACCACATTAGACAAATAAGTGGCTGAAACCACTGGCTGTAATGAATTGATTTGCTTCACATTGATCCCTTCCTTTCCCCACTGTTAATCACATTTGGGAATCATGTTCATGTTCTGAATTTGTGCAATTATGAAATATTAAATATTAAATGGATGGGGCTTAATTCCATATGTCCACGTTTTACTTTTGCATCATTCAATGTATTTGTTTTATGTCAAATAAAATGTAGCAAAAAAATTATATTTCACCACTTTGCTAATTGTAAAATAATGATGTATTTCCGAGCAGTTTAGGATATGAAAGTTTATACCAAAGGATATACAAAAGGATACTTAAGTTTAATATGGTATGTTTTTTTATTTATAAAAAGGATAACCAACTGAGAATGCTTTCACTTTTCCAACAGCACAACAACTTTTACTGCTGGCCACTGATCAGCTTCAGTGGAGCAGCTTGGAGTTCACTTCCTTGGTCAAGAGCATATTGAAAGTGATTGTTGTGGAGAGGAAAGTGTTAGGCAGCTTTTATACGTGCTTTTGTGATACATCAAATCGTGTAGAATATCTAATATTTCAGTGAGACCTATGTGAGGAAAGATTAATGAATTGATGGAATGCAGTACAAAGAAAAGATCATGGTTCGGTCCCTCAGAAAAGTTTAAACCAGTTACTTACCTGGGAGAATGCAAGTAATCATTGCCAGACGTCAGACTAAATCAGCCAGTTAAATGAAGTGCTACAAAAGAAAGACATAACTACAATATGCTACTTGTTTTGTTTCAAAGTAAACTGTCTGTTAAAGTAACGCTGTTGCATGATCCATGTGAACTCTCCCGTACTGTTTTTCCACTCAGTGTGCGACTGTCTAGTCATGAGGCCACTTTTCTAACCTGTAACACCCAGAGAAATTTGTCTAGCTATTGCTTGGATAATAAATGGAGGTTTGACAGCAGGAACAACCAAGAAACTATTGTAAAACATTTCTGACATACCCTATTTAACTTTAGAAAATCAATAAAGCCAATTTAACAGTTTTTTTCTGTTTATCAGAAATGCTCCAACTGAGGCTTTTTGGAAAAATATTATCCCATAATAGTAAAAGCCATGACCTTTATCCTGGGTACTCACCATCATGTGTCCAAATAAACAACTTCCTTTAACTGGCACACTGATGCAAACTGTTGATACTGCACGATAAAACGGCTGTTTTCAAATGGGTTCACAATATACTACTACTACTACTACCACTACTAATAATACTACTACTACTAATAATAACAATAATAATAATAATAATAATAATAATAATAATAGTTATGTGGTAAGCTTAGTAGCATTCTTTCCACCAGTTGGGCCTGTAAACAATGTGTGCCCACTTACAGTTGGCCAGATTACATACAAAATATTTGGTATGATGTCATCAAATGCGAAGTTTATGTACTCTTTAATGTGTTAACAGCTCTTAATCACTGTTGATTAAATGGCAACCAGTTATTGTGCATAACTGTACTGATTACTACATTATTCATCAGTGCAGCACAGAAGGTACTACATTGTCTGCATAGCAGTTATTGCAAACCAATGGGTCATGCTACTGTATGCTTTCATTACTCTGTGCAGCACTGCTTTATGTTCACTCTATTCACTGAGAGTGTTGTATGTGAGAGAAGCTGAAGTACCAGCTTCACACGACTCAAGAGAGATGATGGTGTATAATTGAGGAGGTCAATGTTGAGTTTGACCCACATATTTTTTCACTTAAATTTCCTGTCTTTGGATTCCTTTGTAGAGGGCAAATCGGTAAGAACTAGACTTAACAGAATACATTTTATAGATTCACTACAAGAGTAGGGGCCAGTAATAAGCTGTTTTATCGCTCGCTGTAAAACCGGACAGGAATGCCATTACAAGGATACATCTGTTACATTTATTATTATTAGTTTTTTTTATCTAAGAAACATGGTGGAGTGATTGGTGCTGGTATTACCGTGAATATTGCTTCAAAGTGTGTACAGATTGCCTGTCTCAGCCTGTCATTGCCGTCACGCTGCTGAACACAACAGCATATTTTGTTATAAGTAAAATATATGTCTTAGAGGATATATTTCAGGCATTCTTAAATGTAATGTTTGACAACATTTGAATTATGTTCACCATGAATATATATATTGTTTTCTATTCTATAGTATTCTACCTACCATTTTGCTATGAAAAATAAAAGATAGGTGAGTCATGTTATTTGACATACATTCATCAGGAAGCTGATACCTCTGGTTGTTATCCTTCTTGCTGTAATTTCCCTCTGCCTACCAACACGTCCTGATGCATCTCAATGTGATTAACCTTTTGTTGTTTTTCACTGTGTGGGAGGACAATAACCTGGTCTAAATAATAAGTCCATAAGCCTGACAGGATCTAATTAATTTCTCGGGGTAGGCTACTTTATAACCTTTACTATTCACACTCTTACTGTCTTGGCAGTCAGACCAAAGCCTAATGGTTGGCTTGAAGTGCAGTGAGCTATAAGGAAGATATAGACCATAATGATCACTCTGTAAAAAGTGCTGGAATATGTGTAGTCGAGGGTTGAAGACAAGCTATAAAAAGCACAAATTTCACCCTAATGTGATAAAAAGCACAAAGGTTACACTGATCAAGTGTTTAATAAAAAATGGCATTTAATGTCTAGAATCTCTGAAATAAAAAAAATGATAAAAGGAATGCCAGAAACTTTTTTATTGAAATATTGATTTTTTGAAGTCTATGATAGGATTATAGTTGCATGTTATTTTAGCCTCCCTTTCTGTTGCAACCCATCACCAGTTTGTGGCTTTCAGGGCCTTTATTTATGAATCCAAAATAAAACATTAAATATCATTTGTTTTTGTATTTTAGCAGTGTGTGTCTATGCAAAAACAAAATAAAATACATCTATCTCCTCCCTAACACACTGATTTCTCGTGTTAGTGTCATATTTGTTCTGCTTGCACATGCTTGGTCCATATTTACAAAAGCCACTGAGCATACAGTGAAAACTACCTAAAGTGTACGAAGCCTGCTGTTAAATGTAAAATCAAGAAGCAATGAAATGGAGAAATGGAGTTTTCTGATACTGTCAAGTATAGCAAAAATTGAACATAGAAATGCAGGCTAAAATTATGGTAGAAAACTGCTTAAGTAAACTCACCTAACAAGCACAGGTAACTAACCTTCAACTCAATGAGGTGAAGGGAGCAGAGAGGTTCAAACTTAATATAAAAGCAGCTTCAAGGTGAGCCACTGTCAGGATCACTGACCAAAACCCCAACAGAGGAAAAGAAGAAGCCAACGAGGCAGGTATACCTCTGTGCGTGTATGAAGAGGAGAGATACCTCTATTAGGACTATTTTTGACCCATTAAATGTACCAAGTGAGCCATGCCAGTATTTCAGTTTATTTCAAATCAGGTTTTCATTCAATTGAGAAATGGGAAGAAGAGAATGTGAATAGCTGTGGCAGGTGACATATGATACTCAGTGACTAAATCTGAGCATAAATTGCAGGAAATATTCTTTTCCATTTGTAACTGAGTATGGAAGTGGTGCAAATAATATTGTATATGGGTAGGTATCACACTCTGGCCAGACAATCATGGGTGGCTCCTGATGTGACCAACCAGAAATGAACAGCTAGCTCAGAGTATTATTAGTTTACATTTACATTTAGGCATTTAGCAGACGCTTTTATTCAAAGCGACTTCCAAATAAGAGCTTTACATAAAGTGCATAGAACCAAGATCGAAAACAACAAGATGTCTCATCAAACTTGTAAGGGCTGGTGATGAATCACAAGTGCTATAGGTAAGTACATCGCTGCCAATGGAAGAATCAAAAAAGAGCATTAAATCTAAGAACAGATTACCTTTGTACATTATCAGATACAATACATTCAAACTAAAATACAATTCCACTATAATATCGTACAATATGCTGCAATTTATAGAATAGATGTGTCGTTGTTGTATTCCCGGAACAAATCAGTCTTTAGTCTATTCTTGAAAGTGGCCAGAAGAGGTTTTTTCTCTGATGAATGTGGGGAAATGGTTCCACCACTGGGGGGCCAGACAGGAGAAAAGTCTTGAATGTGAGCAGGTGTCCCTGAGAGATCGAACCACCAGGCGGTTCTGTGAAGCGGACCGTAGTTGGCGGGTGAGGGTGTAATTCTGCACTCTGCATTCTGGATCTTCTGGAAGGGATGGATTGCACAGGCTGGGAGACCGGCCAGGAGCGAGTTGCAGTAGTCCATCTTGCAGAGCACAAGCGCCTGGACCAGCAGCTGGGTCGAGTGCTCCGACAGGTATCTCCTAATCTTCCGAATGTTGTAGAGAGTAAATCTACACGATCGGGAAACTGCAGCAATGTGGTCGGTGAGGGTGAGCTTGTTGTCGATGATGACCCCAAGATTCCTGGCTGAGGGCGATAGAACGACCGTCGTGGAGTCCAGGGTGTAGGAGATCTCATGGGAGATGGATGGAGAAGCAGGGATGACGGAGTTCTGTCTTAGCAAGGTTCAGCTGGAGGTGATGTTCGGTCATCCAGGTGGAGATGTCTGCTAGACAAGCCTCTATCCGAGTTGAGACGTCAAGGTCGGACAGAGGAAAGGAGAGGTGGAGTTGTGTGTCATCAGCGTAGCAGTGGTAGGAAAAACCGTGCGAGCTGATGATTGGTCAAAGTGTGGTGGTGTATAGGGAGAAGAGGAGGGGTCCAAGGACTGAGCCCTGCGGCACACCTGTCGGTAGGGGCCGAGTATCAGACACGTGACCTCTCCAGGAGACCTGGTAGGATCCACTGGAGTGCAGTGCCGGTGATGCCCAGGTCCAGGAGAGTTGTGAGCTGGATTTGATGGTTGACTGTGTCAAATGCTGCAGACAGGTTGAGCAGGATGACAACAGATGATCTCCCCGCAGCTCTGGCAGACTGGAGGGCATCAGTGACCGACAGGAGGGCAGTTTCAGTGGAGTGACCGGACTTGAAACCTGATTGGTTGGGGTTGAGCAGGTTGTTCTGTTTGAGGAAAGTAGACAGTTGATTAAAAACAGTACGTTCAAGTGTTTTGGACAGAAATGATAACAGAGATACTGGTCTGTAGTTCTGGAGGAGGGAGGCAGGAGGGAGGCAGGAGGGAGGCAGAGTCAATCTTATTACGGAAGTAGGTGGTCTTGGATTCAGTTATGTGTGCAGAGAAAGATGTAAGAAGGGATTGATACTTGAGTTCAGCTGCATCTCTGGATTTGCGCCAGTTTCTCTCAGCTGCTTGAAGCGTGGACATTTCTTTGTGAAGCACGTCCGTTAGCCACGGGCAGGAAGGGGAGGGTCGCACAGGCCTGGTTGTCAGTGGACAGAGACTGTCAAGTGATGTGGTTAGTGTGGATAGCAAGGTGTTAGTGGCTGTGTTGTTGCACTGCATGGTGAATGTATCAATGGGGGGAAGGGAGGATGCTTCTAACATCGAGAAGTGGGAGGGAGACAGTTTACGGAGATTCCGACAAAATGTTACCGGGGGTGGAGAGCGTGAGGGAGCTGGTGGAAGTGAGACTGAGAGCTGAACAAAGAAGTGATCAGAGATGTGCAGTGGAATGGCAGAGGTTAAGTCAGTAATACAGTTACGTGTCAGGATGAGGTCCAGCTGCCTGCCTGCTGTGTGGGTTGGTGGTGTGTTCAGCAGCTTCAGGCCAAAGGAAGTCAGGAGAGACATGAAGTCAGCAGCCTGCGTTCCCCCGAGGTGGATGTTGAAATCCCAGAGGACTATCAGTGGAGTCCCGTCATCAGGGAGGGTGCTGAGGAGCACGTCCAATTCCACAAAGTCAGCTAGAGGACCTGGTGGGCGGTACAGAACAACAAAAAGAACTTTGATAGGTTCAGTTATCATGGTGAAAGGGTATTCAAATGAGTTAACGTTGATATCCAGTGGTGTGGATGTGTATTTTAAGTGTGGTGAGAGAAGCAGATCTGTCCCACCACCTCGCCCTGATGAGCGGGGTGAGTGGGAGAACGAGTGGTTGACGGAGAGGGCAGCTGGTGTTGCCGTGTTCTCAGGCCGTATCCACGTCTCCGTCAGCGCCAGGGCATGAAGAGAGGCCTGGGATGCAAAGGCTGGGATGAAATCTGCCTTGTTCATGGCCGACTGGCAGTTCCACAGGCCTACAGGGAGAGAAGAGGCTGAGGGAGAAGATCTGTGGAAGTGACTGAGGTTTGAAATGTTGCGGTTACGCTTGGTGAAGTATCTGCGTCTACGGGTGGAATAGTGGACAGGAATACTATGAAAACAAATTTTTAAAATACAAAGTTAAGTGCTTCTAAATGCGAGCAGGGAAAGGAGTAGTGTGATACTTATCAGAAATGGCGGGCCTTCCTCTGTGACTCCCGCAGGTAGACTCCTTTGTCTTTGCACGCCGGAGTCTTCGCATGCCGAGGCCGCCGCCCTCGCTGCCGCTACAGCTCCTGGGGCTTAAATAGGTTAACTAGCTAGTTAGCGCTGTGTCTTCAGCTGATTGCAGCCCGATCAAATTAGCAATCCAAAGCACCAAGTGGTATCGACAGCCGATTCAACACACTCTCACAGTACTTCAGTAATCAGCGCCAGTGGCTACAAAAACAACAACAACTACCACAACAGACCAAAAATTTACTAACCCAATCCTAGATTATAAGACCCTGGTGTGGTAGCCAGTAGCAGCCCAAGTTACTCTACGTATGACACACTGAAAACACACCACAGCTAGCTTACTTACAGAAATGACCAGGCAACGTGAAGTTCACTCCACAAGGAAACTAAGCACTCT
>JAVQJD010062248.1:0-15050 GCA_036023655.1 Nannoperca australis | reverse complement strand
ACACACACACACACACACACACACACACACACACACACACACACACACACACACACACACACACACACACACACACACACACACACACACACACACACACACACACACACAGCTTCCTATCAAGCATGATGCTCATCTACAGTATGAACACACACACAGACAGGCTGGACCCCTCCTGTGACACAAATGTGTATTGTCTTACCCGGTCTGTGACACATGATGGAGTGAGTCATGCCATGGAGATGGATGTTCAATCCCACAGAGAGTGGCTCCCAGACAGCCATCAGGGGCTGGAGTGGCCTGCAGCCACAGCATTATCACCATGTAGGTTAAGGACAAGGATGTATTGTCTTCAACTGAGAGGGATGGTGTTTAAAGAGAGAGATACAACAAGGGCAACAGAATGGCTGGTTATGCTCAACCACTCAATGGTGCACTGTTGGAACTTTGGGGCACTATGGCTCTGACTCCTCTTATCACTGAATGTTTGAGATTTTTGGGATCTGTGGTTGTAAGCTTGTTCAGCCGGTGCACTCATTATCAGTCGATACCATAAGAACTTCACCTGAAAAACATTTTTAAAATGTAACATTAATAATACCCACATAGCACAGCGAGCTGTTCTTTTCTTTGTTTATTGCACCATTTCTTACCATCTTCAGTAGCCAGGGGATTAGTTTGTGATGTTTTTTCTACCCATATTGCTTTGGAGAAAAGGTTTTACATTACAACGCGGGAATGTGCTCTGGTGGTGATAAAAAAACATGAACACCCTGGAGGATGTTCTATGCTGTGATGATTATCATCACTGACAAAGTTGTAACTACACTAAAGAGCATTGTCACAGGTACCATAGCTATTTCAGTACAATATACAGTATGTATACATGCACACATTGTATTTATTGTTGCATCAGTGGAGTTATTTGTAGCCATTAGTATTGGATTGTGGTTGTACTGGACAACTCTCAAATATGAACGCATTTAATGGTGTAGGGTGCAGGTGAAAAAGAGCTTAATTTCAGCTCAGTAAAAAAAGGAATTTAGGGGATATGGAGTTGTTGCACTGCTATTAAATTAAATAAAGCTAGAAGCCAGAGACAGTTGTGAACATGAAGATGATAATATCTAATGCATATGAACTCAATTTTGCCTCCACAGAGCCAGCTCTACATGCATCTGACCAACTACTCAGTCAACAAACACAATGAGAACTTCGAGCGAGACGAGACAGTGGACAAAGGGAGTAAGAGGTCCATCAGCTGGTTCACCGAGTTCCTCCGCACCAACGACTATGACGTGGCCAAGTTCTGGGGAGACGTCTCTGTACGTGGGTAGTCCACTTGAACAGACACAAACACAGAAACACAGTTACGTGCAGACATTTTGTGGGTGATGTGTGCTTCTGCAAAAGTGAAGATGTGTGGTATGATAACAAAATGGACAAGGTATGTAAAACAACACATGCATATATCCGCATACAACATACATGCTCTTGCAACCAACCAACAAATGCTGCACACAAAACACAAGCAGACCAGCAAATGTTTGATATGATTTGCAGTGACAGTAATTCAGTGAGCTTCAGAGCTTTGTTTAACTCCAGGAAGAGCTCCGTGAAAACATCATTCCTGGAGGGTGAGCTCTCTCTCTATCTGGCACTCCTCTCAGCTCATCTTTTACCGTGTTCATTTTTTTTTCATCAAGAAGAAGATTCTTTTACCTCCTGTATGTCATTAATTTATTTTTTTCTAAAAACCTTTCTACACATTTTTTTTAGCGCTGGTTCTGTTTATGTTCTTCTTTACCTTGACCTTTTGCCCATCTGTCCGTAGTCATTTGAGTTGTATGGTCCCTCAGTGCTTTACTGTTCTTATGCTACTATTGTTCAACCTCAAAATCAAATCCCATAGGTTATTATCCTCTCCTCAAGGCAATCTTTTATTTCTTCTTTCCATCACCTTTCACCTATCACCTTTTTTTAATGCTCATTTTATAGAAAGTGGCTTTTGAGACAATTGTAGTGTATTTTGGACAGTGGTTTATCTGTTTGGCCAAGTTCTTGTTTAGGTCATTTCTCTTTCTCTCCATGTGCTCCATTTTGTCAAGGCGCTTAAGTTATTTTTCCCCCTATTTTCTTCACTTGTTTATTTTACTGTCATCTTTCTTGTCCCTCAGTGACACACCTCTGTGCGTCACCCTCTGACTCAGCCAGTCCGTCCTCCTCTTCTCTTGCTCTCTCACCATTTGTTCTTCTCTGCTCTTTCTTCAGAAGTTGCAACACTTTAGTGCTAGTGCTGTCCGTTCGCACTCATACTGTGTTTGGTTTCAACTCTGTATTTATGCTGTCCTCTCACTCTTCTCTTTTCATCTCTCCACTTACATTTTGTTCCCATACAGACCTAGCAGGCTGGCCTGACTCTTCCCGCCAATGGTCACGGTTGGAGAGTCAGAATCAGAGAGTTTGTTTGCCAATAGATTGTCTGTGGGGGTTAAGAATATCATGTAGGTTTTTTTTTACGCGAAACACTGACATCTCTTTCATATTGAGGTATTATTGATGTGCTGTATTGAGCGGAGTGTCCAAGCATTGACCAGTAAAGTGTGATTTTGAAAACAGTGTCTGACTACAAATGCGTTAGTTATGAAACTAGACCACTGTACCCCCCTACTGCACCCAGCAATTCGACTGGACTGGGTAAACTGCAGGCCAGCAGCAGGGAATGGGGCTTTACTGGCGAGGGAAAGCTTTGTGCAGAGAGAGAGAGAGAGAGAGAGAGAGAGAGAGAGAGAGAGAGAGAGAGAGTGCGTGTGCGTGTGTCAGAGTGAGCATTTAGTAGTCAGTACAGTGAAATAGTTACACTTTGTCCATCTGGATGGTACCATTAGAGTGACATTAATGCTCCTTTTCTGATCTGTTAGTTCTGCTATAACCATTTGAAAAGCAGAGTTTTTGTGCATACATTTATACTGACTAATGATTAGTGACTAGTGATTAATATATCACTTTAGAGAATGACAATTCCTTATTCCAACCAGTTAATGTCTTTCTAATTTTTTTTATCAATCTAGTTTGAACCTCACTTAATCTTGGCTGTAATTTAAATATCTTTTTCAGTTTTACCATACTGTCAATTGAACCAAGGAACCTACTTTTAGGAGAAAACCTCAATATCCAGCAGAACAGCTGCTGATGAAAGATATAGATGAAATAAATAATTTATACATGCACACATAAAATAGTGAACAAAACACACATTTATGCAGGTGAGATTAAAAAAATAAAAAGATCAAAGAGGCTTATGAAACAATTTAAGCCTAGAGCTAACAAAACACCGGCACACATGCACAGTGCGAGGCAGTGGCCAGTGCTGGGGGCTGAGGATAAGGAGGCAGGTGATGGGGGCAGGGACAAAGACACACCAGCCAGTACTGGGGACTTCAGGCATAAACAGTGGTAGTGGGAGCAGGTGTTTGTGCTGGGCAGCCTGTGGGTCAGATGGGTGGATGGATGGACAGATGGATGGAGGGCTGTGAGCGACAGACAGATAGAAAAGGGAGGGGGGCTGCCGCCTTATCAGGCCGGGGCCAGGCCACCATACCCCTTTCCTGCACCCAGCAGTCAGACTGGACTGGACAAACTGCAGGCCAGCAGCACTGTGTGGGGCTTGACTGGTGAGGGGAAGCTTTGAGCAGAGTGTGTGTGTGTGTGTGTGTGTGTGTGTGTGTGTCTCAGTGTCTCACAGTGAGCATGTTTACCCGAGTTGCACAGTGGGAGTAAGCAGGCAGGTAGCAGCCAGCAAATATACGTGCAAACACACACATAACACAGGTTGGGAGCCACACACAGATGGACCACCACCAACATTGGCGAAGGTCTGTGACTGAAATTTAAAAGGTTCAGTGCCAGTAACACTTTCTGTTTCTCTTCGGCTTCTTATCTCGAGACAAAGGAGACTTGAGGATCAGTCTGGATTGTAATCCTACCTCTTTAAAGCAGGTCTGTAGGTTACAGGTCTAGTATATATCATGAGTACTCATTTGAGTTTAGTCCTAAATCTAAATCAAGCATTTGTATGCAGTGGCAACCTGCAATTAAAGCGGAACAATTAATTGCACCATTTCCAGGTTAGGAAGACCTTTAATCAGCTGCTATAAGAGTTGCAGCCTATGGCCTTTTAAGGATGAATGAAACCGACTAAGATTTGTGTTCTGTTTGTCTGCTCAGCTCAGTGATTCTCTCTCTCTCTCTCTCTCTCTCTCTCTCTCTCTGTGTGTTTGTGTCCTGCCAGGAGCTAGTGGTGAAGACGTTAATAGTGGCTGAGCCCCACGTGCTGCACGCCTATCGCATGTGTCGCCCCGGCCAGCCACCAGGGAGCGACAGCGTCTGCTTTGAGGTCCTGGGCTTTGACATCATCCTGGACCGCAAGCTCAAACCCTGGCTTCTGGAGGTACAACTCTCTCTGTGTGTGTGTGTGTGTGTGTGTGTGTGTGTGTGTGTGTGTGTGCGTGTGCGTGTGCGTGTGAAATGGCGTAAGTCTATTTCTTACTTTTTCCTAGGAATTTCTACTTGCCGTTGCTGGCACAAACTGCATTTTCAATTACATTTTTTGAATTAAATTTAAAAGTCATTCTTATTCTTATTCATTTTCAACTTTATGTAGGATATTATGTCAATCATAATAATGATTTAAACATTTATAACATAATTAAAAATAATGAAAGTACAGATTTACTTCAAGGGTGTGTGTGTGTGTGTGTTTGTCAGTCAGAAAGAGGAAGGCTGCAGTCTGTGGAGTTTCACCTGTCTATGCCGCTACTAAAGTGACAGCGGCTCCTAAACTGAAGTAATGTGGCATCAGCAGGAGAAAGGGAGACGTTGCCAGACACTGACAGAAAGCATAAACACACACTGATTTTGCTTACACGTTCTCGTCCCTGGTGCACAGAAACACACACAAACACCCACACAGTCTCCAGTATGTATTTATGCACCTCAGAACACAAGAATAGACATATTGCCATGTAAAATGAAAGGAACGTACACAACCACAAACATGCACACACAATTACGCGCATGTGTGGATTCATATACGCCCACACATACAAATAGAAATGGCTGCATGCACAGCAGCATATAAGACAAGACAAAGGCGCCTCTTCCTCATACAAATGCTCACACACACACTCAACATGTGAAAATATAGGTCAGGACAGCAGGTTGACTAGCAAGACACCCACCCCTCATTCTCTCAGTGTCAGTCTCTCACGTGTCAGTCATTCAGGAGATGGATTCGAGTTTAGAGTCCACTCCAGGTTTTCTGTCTCACCGTTCTGATGTCAGCCAGTCAGTTAAAGCATGACCTAAATCCTTTAACCCAAAGTGGCTGCGTGCCTCCCCCCCCCTCACCCCCTTTTCCCACAAATTGACTCAAGGATGGGAAATGCCTCTGGGATAATTGTTTGTTTTTTCCCCATCATGCCAACCCAAAATAAATCTTGCGATTTCCAAAAGCCTCTGATTTGGAGAAAAAAAATAAAGTGACGTTTGATAGTTGGGTGGTGTTTTCAGTCATCGTGGAATTAGGGTGTTATAATTACCCTACCTCACGCTTTTTGTGTGGTTGAGCAGTTATACTAAATGACAAAAAGATGTACAAGAGAGAGAAAGAGGTGTTCCTTTTGACTGCTGGTGTGTATTTTGTCTGTGTGTCTAAATGTGTATGAGACATGGCAAACAGCCGTGAATGCAGTTGTTCCACTCCAGCTGTAATGATCCCCCCTGTGCTACTAGCAGCTCTCTATAACTCTCATCAATTAACATCCCACGCGCACACACACACAACCTTGTTTCTCTTTCACGCAACATTTACAGCAACAATAATTTATTTCCAAAATGTAGCTGATTAGTCAGGGGATAAGCATAGAGAGTTGAAACCATAGAGACCCCTTCTCAAATCCTCACTGTGTACGCTGTCAAGCCTGAAAATAACTTTATTACCACTTTTCAGCCCATCAATGTTCATTCCTATTCAGCAGGCACGCAACACGCAGTCGGGCCCATAGGCTGGTTGCCACTAAAAGTACCCTATGGCAAGCCCTCAGGTCCAAATTTAATTTTTCAGCAAACAATTTGCAACATTTTGTGATAAACTTAATCTATTTCACAACATTTCACCATTTAAAAAAATTTATTTTTGTCACCCCCCGGGTCCCAAAACAGTAATAATTGTGTCAGGAACTGAAACACAATCTAAGTCTTACAGGTTTGTTTTGAATTTGTGGACTTCACCTCTCAGGTTTCCTTACCGGTGTCACTGTGAATTACACGTGCCATGCCTCGTTGGGGCTTTACCCAGACTGCTGTTCTGACACTGTCTTCCTCTCTTACTCTTTAAAATGTCAAAGTTGGTTGTTGGACATGCAAACTCGCAGCCAGGAAATGAAAGTTCAACCTGTGTAAACTCAAAGCCAGTCGGATACCTGAAAGCTAGATGGTATCATATATAAGAAACTGTCAGATGATATTAGTCCTGCCCTTTCTATTTGTATTTTTGTCTGCCATTTTTCTGAGAGTGTGTTGGAGGCTTGGGGAGGGAAAAGGTACATGATTGCCTCTCAGATCCTCCAATTACACCTCCATAAAACAGCCACTGTTTTGTTTTGTTTAGGACAAGGTGTTCAAAATAGTGCAACTCCAAACCCCTGTGATTAGAGGGAGTTTGCCCTTTATCTCACCATTGCAAGAAAACCTCTATGCAAGATACAATACACCAGCTTGTAAACCAACAAGCACAAAGAGAAATCATTGCAAATATACTGATAACGAATACAGATACTCAAGAGGAACAACCCACAGACCAGCGCACACCTGCTAAATAGCTTGTCACAGGGGTGAAAACAGAGAAGGCACTGATGGAGTGATGCATCTCAAACCAAGGCCAGGCATCAAACAGGCGCATTGTGCTCAGAGCAAGTATAAAAAGGGGAGAAGGGAAGGTAAAAAGAGAGAGACAGGCTTTTGTGTGATCCTTATCTTAATTCAGCAGGGTTTTCAACACAAGTTTTACCTCCTATTGACATTCAAAACATCAGCAGTACATAGGCGCACACACACACACACTTGCTCAAATGGCGTAACCCGAGACGTTCACTTTCATTAAACCAGCCCAGACAGCATCTGTGTCTCGTATAGGAAAGACGTTTCATTGAGCCGTGATCTTCACACACACACACACACACACACACACACAGATGCACATGCACACACACACACACACACACACACACACACACACACGGACACACAGTCTGCTTAGACTGTGGTTTGTATTGTTAGTGCCAAAGCTTTAGCTTTAAGGACTTCATTGAGAGTTTTCTTTGTCTTTTGAAAGCAAAAGAAAAAAAAACAAGCCAAACAGAAACGCAAGGGAAAACATAATCGATGCAGAAATGCACATACTTTCAGTTTAACTCAGGAACCGCCTCATGACACAGACTCTACTCGTAAATTCAGCTAGCAAGTGGTGGTGTCTTAAAATTGGGGTGCATGGGTCAAAGGGAACAGCAGACACAAGTGCATTTACTCAACTGCAAAATATAGCAGTGGGGCAGCATTATCACCCCTGGACCCCCCCCCTCCTCTCTCCAGTGTATCCAGGGTCCATGTGCTGTAAGCCGGCATGACAAATAATGTCAAACAGCGTGAGGTAAATGGAAAAGATATTACCAGAGGTTTGGTGGGTGACGGGCGGGGACAAGAGGAAAATAAAAATCTATTTCTTTAAACGGAACTTTAAATCTGAAACAGTCCCAGACAAATAGCACAATTTATTGTTCTCATGAGGTTCTGATTGGTGTCCATGGACCCCAACACAAGGACGGTGGATTGAGGCCTAGCTTCGTTACAGGCTCTGGCTTACTTCATTGGTCTTTTTATTTTTCCCTTTTAGTTGTTCCCCGACATGCAGCAGAAAAAAAAGCTCCAGCTGGTCAACTCTAAATAAAAAGAAACAAGTGTTTGTAGTGAGCATGAATAATTAGAACCTGCCTGGTCCGTGCGAAGCTGTCTCTCCAGTGTCAGGCTACAGGCAACCCAAAGGCTGGTTGGCCGGCTTGTTAGGGCCAGTGTGTGGGGGTGTGCATGCATGTGAGTGTAATTTAATTTGAGTTAGTGTATGTGTGTGAATCTGAATTTGATTTCTGCTGTGTCAGTGTGTGTGGTGCTTGAACAGGTTCATACTGTAGACCACCATATGTGTGTTTGCCTGCATTATAAACACACATATGATCTAATGAAAGCCACTGCATGCAACTGAGGGTGTATCTGTGTTTCTTGTGAATGTGTCTACTCCCAATGTATGTGTGTATCTGGATGTGTGGTCTTTGTCCCTCTGGGAATAATCCTCTGTAGTTTGTGTGTGTGTGTGTGTGTGTGTGTGTGTGTGTGTGTGTGGGGTTGGCCATTCTGATCTGTTACCAAACTAACTTCAGCCCACAGCCACTCTTCTTATCCAGTCTGAGAGGCAGGGAGGAATCCTGCTTAAAACACAAAAACAGACCAATTCAGTAAATAACAGAATAAAGAGTGTAGTAGGAAACCATCTTTGCCAACTTTCATGGTGTTTTATGTGGAACTGTTCTACATTAAGATGCCACTGCACACAGGAGCTTAGGCAGCTTGATTATTGATGGCTGCAACTTAACTACCATCTCCTCATCCATCTCTTTCCCTCTTTTTACCCCTCCTGCTCCCCTTTAGGACGGGTTGTGCAGAGTGATTGGCAGCTAATGAGGCGGGCATGGTTAGGTCAACCGTGGCTCGGGTTTGTTTGTGTATGTGTGTGTGCGTGTGTGTGAATGGGCATTACGACAACAGACCAACAGACTGCAGCTGGACTGTTCCCCCTAAGGGTGGTGATTCTTCACCGCTCACCTCCCTCCCTTCACTCCTTCCTGAAACTCTTTCTGTGCTCTGTCCCCAATTGTTTCAAGATGAGTTTGGTTTGCCTGTCCACCCCTCAGAGCCAACATAATCCAGACTTCCTTTTCTTTTGAGTGCAAGTGTATATGTGTGTGTGTGTTTGTGTTTGTAGGGAGTAATCTGTGCTGGCAAGTGTAAACAGATGCCACGATACACACATACACATAGAAACAAACACAGGGATTTTTTTTTTTACTCTCCCACATCCCAAACACACTGAAAATAAATTACAACTGCTAAAAATATTGTTAATTTCCTGTAAAATAAACAGTGTCTCATACTTTTAACGAAATTCTATTTCATCTGTGCAGAAAGATGAAAATGTTATGAATAGCCATGTATGGTGTATCTGTTTTCCTAGGAAGGATTTAGAGGTTAGCCTGCCTTTCAGCTATTTCCTCAGGAAATCTGTGTTTTTTAACCACTACAACAGCAGAACATGATTGTGTATTTAGGGTGATTGAGGAGGAATTTACTTGCTACCTTTGCTCTCCAAATGATTTTCATCCCCAAATGATTGAATTTTCTAGGGTAAAAAATAATATTGGAGAATACATACAGTTTGATATACTCAATTATTGTTCAGAGTCTCTCTTGCACCCTTCTACCTCTCATTCTCCTTTTGCCTTTGATTAATCTTTGGCACTTAGTGGGATTCATTCTTATTTAAATGTCTATGGATTTCGTCCTTAGCTCTGAGGGGCGTCTTCCTCCTTGTGAACCCTAGGTGGCAGTAGTTACCTATAAGCCACGCCTTGGCTTATAAGAGGTTTATTAAAGAATAATTAGAATGATGTATGGGACTGTCTGTCTGTATCCACATCCATTTTCCCCCAACATGACTATTTCATGGAATAAGTATCAAATTAGGAGCGCACAGGCCTCATATGTGGGGCAGTTGAATGCACACCCCAACATTTAGTCATTTATCATCAGGTATGTATGGCAGCAGCAGTGACTGTGTGTGTGTGTGTGTGTGTGTGTGTTTGTGTGCATGCATGTGATTGAGAGGGAAGATATACTATATATTGCATGTTTACGAGTGACATATGGAACTGTAGAGTTTGCAGTTGAGTGTGTGTAGACAGAAAATGAAGATATAAATTCTTGCATATTTGTTTTTGTTGATTCATTCTTGCATGTCTGTGAGTACTTAAGCAGAAGTTAGGTTTGTGTGTAGCTGGATAACTATGTCCACTCTTACCTCTGTGTGCCTGCGATGCACCTTTTGCTTCTTGTGGCTACGTTTGATCGTATCTGTGTGCCTTAAAAAGCAACAAAGAAAACAAAAAAACTCTCTCAGCGCCCTGCCAGCCAGCCAGCCAGCCAGCCAGCCAGGCAGGTCAGGTCAGGCTGACTGGTGGCTAAGCGAAGTGTTGGCCCTCTCACTCCCAGGACCTTTACCAGCAGCTCAGCATGCTCAGCTAGAGTTTCCTGTGTCCGACCGGACCACTAAAAATGCCACAAAAAGAACAAAACAGTGATTGATAAGACGGCTGAAACAAGAGAGCGACTTAACATGGCGGCCAGCTGTCTGTCTTTCTGTCGCTCTGCTACTCATGCTCTCCCTCTCTCTCCCTTCTCTGCCTCCCTTTCTCATTCCTCCATTGTGCAGCAACAAACACTCCATTCTGACAGCGGTTGAACTGTGCCGATACCCTCGAGTGTGCGGGGCAGAATGGGAGGCTTGTCAAAGCAGTGGTTGTTTACACTCTGCCAGGAATAATAAGAGGGGGTCGTTTTTCTGAACCGATTAATCACGAGCAGCCTGTGCACTTGTTTGACGAGTATTCCAGACACAGAATAGATGTCGATGGGGGGAAGCAATTTGTTGTGGAAAGAAAGCAGCTGATTGTTGTTGATCCATTGCTGTTGCCATGTTATTAGGGTCGGTGTGACATAGCAGAGGCCACGGGCACAAACTGTTTGATGCCCACTACATTTTCAACAATGAGTGAGTCATTTAATCATTGTAAGGATCGTTTTTACTGGTTTTATGAATAATTGAAATGATAACAATGACTTGTTACAGAGTTGGAATATGAGTAAATGTCATACGTATGGACTGAAATTGAGTTTATTCTCTCTACGTGTGCAGAATGGCCATTGGATACGTTAATAATTGTGTTATTGTTAGGGTTTGATTTTGCTGTATGGCCATTACTTGAACAATACACTTTCAGGAGGCCTAAACATGAGGCTGACCCTGCTTTCAAACCATAGGGTAAATAGAGTTTTCCACGTGGAAATTAATGAACTATATCAAATCCAATTAGGCATGTTTAATGCTGGTTGCACTTCTGCCTCTCTGTTTGTACTTTAGGACCTGCAACAAAAATCAGTGGACAGGCTCACAGTTCACAGACAATTCAAACCAAATGGACAGTTGAAAAATGTAATAAGGCCCCCCCTACCAAAAGCTTTATTTCACTGCCTTCATAAACACTGGTGGGTTACTTATGTGTCCCAGTCACACACCTCCAGGTGCAGCAAATAAAAGAGTTACATGATAAACCTGTCCTGTAAAAAAGTACAGACTGATGTTATTCTTCTGCATGCGCATTCTGCTGTTTGACCGAGTGATATCTGGCCTGCATTGATGCGATGCTGATGCTGAACCAAATCAAAGCATGAGTAAAAAGAAGTTTCTAATCTTTTCATCTGACATTTTTATTGAATGCGTCTTGGAGCAACCAAGGGCTCTTTTAAGACCATGCCAGAGTCACTTAAGGAAATCAGAGTGGGGGTTTTGGGAGCCTGCAGGGGTTCATTAGGACCAGACTGGTCCAACTTCCTCTGCCAGAGAACACAGAAACACGGAGAGAGAAATGAGTAAGAGAGGTAACGACCAGAGAGTGAGGGCTAGCAAGCGGAAGGGGGAATAAGTGACCAGACAGAAAACGGGGGCGAGAGACAGCAAGAAGCAGGGTGGGAAGAGAAAGTAACCAGAAGAAGCGCGCGACAGGCGGAGAGTGGAAGGAGAGAGACGGAAGATTGAGGGAGAGCAAAGAGAGACAGCGAGTGCTGCGATGCCAGTCTACTCTGTGACAGCTTGACACCACAAATCAAACTAAGAAATGAAGACAAGTAACGAGACAACCGTCGCCAGGATCACTGCTAGTCTGGCTGTTACCTATAGGCCATTGTGCTCTAAAGCCATACTTTTTCCATTGTGGCTGTCATATTGGGAGGTGCTCTAAATGAAAACAGACCTCTTCTCTCTTTCTTTTGTAGAGTTTTTTTTTTTAAGGTAAGGTACTGTAGGTTGAAGTGGAGCTCTGTCCTTCTCAGCACACACTGGGATGTATTGTAGACTTCATTCTATTGAGTGAAAGAGTTGGATAGGGTCTCTGTTCCTTTTTTCCTCTTCGCGCTGAAAGACATTCATCACCCCCCCCTTCTGATAAATGGTTGCTGTGTAGAAAATCGCGCGGGCACACACTTGCGAAGGCACGTCCATACAAACCCACATTTTGTTGGTGCAGATTTAGTAGCTCACTTGTGGTATTAGTGGATCTAACCTCAGACCTAGTTGAAGAGACTTGGGCAGTCATAGACTAACTGGATCAGAGCATACAGCTACAGCTCGGGAAATGTTTTCTTATCCTTGCATGCTCTTATTCACCTATGCCCAGCTTCAAACAGCTACATGCATTTCAACATGGAACCATCGTAGGTGTTTGGAGTTTAGGTGTCTTGCTGAAGGACCATTGATGTAGGGGGCAGCTTTACCGATTCACTGGCCAGAATTATTATTATTATAATTTTTTTTTTTACAGCTGACTCATGATCCAAATGGACAATCTGTCAGCAGCTACCTGCCCTGCGGCTGGTAACACAGTCAGCGCTCTGGCTCTCTCTGTTGCTTGGTTGTGATGTAAATATTATCTTACAGCACTGTTCCCAAATCTGCCACACAGCAGTAAGCACCTTTGTGTCTGGATTAGTAATGGCTAGTTCAGAAGAAGGGAAGAGAAAGAGGGATGAAGTTTCTGAGTGCTACCCCCACAACCCCTGAGATGCTTTGCACATCTCTGTAAAGGGGCTTTCGGGTTTTGTTGCTCATTCTCAGCCAAAAATCTTTATAGTTCCAAATGGCCTGATGTCGCACTCCAATCTGTTGCCTCATTGGCCTCTTTCACTATTCTTTACCCGTTCG
Organism: Nannoperca australis; assembly: GCA_036023655.1. Lineage (NCBI taxonomy): Eukaryota > Metazoa > Chordata > Actinopteri > Centrarchiformes > Percichthyidae > Nannoperca > Nannoperca australis. The sequence goes on along the minus strand of JAVQJD010062248.1, from coordinate 1,909 downwards.
TTATTGGTGGATAGAATGGATCTATAATACGCTCTGATAGGCTCAGTGTTGCGCTGTTACTGAAATCACAATTTCTGATTGGCTGCTGTTCTGCTTTGATGAGTTCAACTGTATCCAACTGCTTTTTTCTAAAGGAGAACGGGAACAGGATGAATAATGTTTCTGACATAAATGCTCACTCTGACTGCAGATTAAGGCTACTGGGAAGATTCCCAGCTTGCTATTAGCAGAGATTTTCATTTGGTTGAAAATGGTGATTGATTTTCATCAACAGATGTAGCCACGTTGGGTCATAGGATGGCAGTAGTGGATTAATTTCATTAATAATAAGCTCATTGTCGTTGTACACTATATATTCTCGAACAAAGGTTTTTTTAGCAATAAAAACATATATTCCTATGTACTGCCTTCTATAGGTTCCTACATGGATTTGTTCTATATATATATATATATATATATATACATATACACACACAATTTTTCTTCTTCTAATGTGATCAGGCCATTGTCTGCACCTTGCTAGTGGGTGAGGTTCTCTCTAGTGGTTCATTGTACACCTTTTAAGTCAGATATCCCTTTGTGCTGAAAAAATATAATATAATATTTAAAATTCTCACGTGTACTTACTTACACTCATTCAACAAATACATCTTTATTAAAGCTTTAAAAACATGAAAAGGTGCCAACCATACCATTGTTCCCACATGAAAAAGAAAATAGGTCGTTTGAGCATTTGAACGACGTGAGGAGGAGGCCTGACTTATCTCAATAATCGAGGTTTATCAACCCGAGCCAGCCTTTCGGTGGGCATCTGTTGCATTGTCATTTGAAGTCACTTCATAGGAAGACGCCAATCCAATCATGGTTGCCAGTTCATTCACCCTCCCTCCGCACTTCTCCCTATTTGCTGGTCCTTTTGTTGTCTCAAACAATCTCTTTCTCACCTTGGGAGAGAGACAGAGGGAACACAACAAAGAGTAAAAGAGAAGAATTGATTTGTTGTGTCAGGTATAATAAGTGATATCTGAATACCTTGCACTGGTGCTGGAAATTGTTCTGTTAAGAAAGGTGAGTTGCTCTTGACTTTTTCCCTGGGTGATACTGGCTTTTGTACCTCATATCATAGGTGGCTTATTCTGCTCTCGCTCAGTTGACTATCTCTGAGCGCTTTTGATTGTATATGGCATTGAGCTCAGCGGTGGTAATTTGATGATGTTCCCAGAGAGATTATTGGTGGCAGTGGTACAGATAGGTGTTGCAGTGCCTGGCATACTTAGGTTATAGACTCATGGACCGCTTGCTGTGGTTGGCTGAAAAGGGCAGGGTCACTAATCTGATGACAGTTTAATCTACACAATCTGTTTGTATGCATGCACTCATTCACACATATGCTCTTCTTCATGCACAAGCATAGACACATCAGTGTCAGATAGGGTTTATGCCCAGGCAAAGGCTAAGATTACCAAAGTGTCTTTGAAAGTCTCTTTTTGCCTCCTCTTCCCTTTCCTTCTTGTGAGAACAGATCTCTTTTTTCCAAAGATGCCCCAAATCCACTCCTGTAATTGCATAGCATTTGTGCCTGCCGATATGAGAAGAAAGAAAAAAGTAGAAAAAAAGTAGAACCCCCCTCCCCTCAGAATATTCTTTGAATGTTGTTCTCTTCTCCTCTCTGACAGATCAATCGAGCTCCGAGCTTTGGGACCGATCAGAAGATTGATTACGACGTGAAGAAAGGGGTGCTGCTCAATGCTCTCAAACTTCTCAATATTCGGTACTGTTCTCCAACATGGTCATACACACACACACACACACACACACACACACACACACACACACACACACACACACACACACACACACACACACACACACACACACACACACACACACACACACACACACACACACA
>JAVQJD010062247.1:0-17158 GCA_036023655.1 Nannoperca australis | reverse complement strand
AGAGTGCTTAAGCAGAACAGAACTAATATTGTACACTCTAATGTATAGCGGATAATTAACTGATAAAATGAAGAAAATATCAGAATAGACTGGATATAACTAGAGCAGCGAAGTTTGCTACCAGTAACACAGAAACGCCAATAACCGGAAATGAGAAAATACGTTCACCTCAGCAGCTTTCCCAAAAGGTGTTCTGTTCCAGGATTGCACTTGTGCATCTGGTCACCAAAAATGAGTTGGTTACACCTATGAACCCTTGCGTACAGAATAGAATAAAGCTCAGAAAGATACAGAGAGAGAGAGAGAAAGATAAAACATAAAAGCCTTCTCTCCTGAAATCTAGGATCAAATCTAAAGGGAGAATTAGCAAATGCATTCAGACCGCAGGATATTAATTCCCTTTGAAGGGTTTGTGGGGAAGTGCTGTTGATCATTTCACTGAGATGGATGAAAGGAGCCTTTCAAAAGTGGGAACAAATTGTTATTGGTGTCTTTCATTGGTCGCTAAGACAATGAGTACGCATTTACAGTAAAACAGGAAGCGACACCCCATACATCAAGAGGCATCACACAGTACGTCTTTCCAGTCATCGCTGTCCTTTGTTTCACTCATCGCTCTCTCTGCCATTGTTTCTCTATCATATCCTTTTAATAACCAACTTCTGAGAATAACATGGGTGGGTAATAATCAAATCACACTTTTCACACATGCATCACTGTAGCATTGTTACAGTCTTTAACAAGACCATCAAGAATGCCCCCTTCCTCACTAAATAACAAAGATGTGACTAAATGCAGCTTTGAAAGACAAAATCTGTGGATTTCCATGTTGTTGCATTTAAAAGTAAAGTTTATAGACAGAAGATGCCATGCCATGCTCCATAAGAACTGCTTGTCGGACAGTCGAATTACTTCGGAAACCCCCTCCCACACACCTTTCTGTTGGAGTAAATTGTGACAACAGCCTTAACCTCCTCTTTGTGACGGCCGGCTATTCATCCCGCCTTCTTGTGTGTTGTTTAGGTTAGGTTATGATGTGCTACTACTACTGTAGGTAGTAATGCTGGGCATGCTAACAGCTGCAGCTTACATTAGAGCAGATAAACACACAAGCTGCAGGCCCATGCACACTGCTTCAGCATGTGGAGAAAGTTCGGGGTCAGCCATGCCTAGTTGCTGAGCTACGATTGGACGATTGCAGCTCGGGGGAGGGGTTTAGCGAATGGTCAGTTGGTTGAAGAAATGGATAAGAGCAGGATTGTTGTTGCAGTTTCTGTCATTAATGAAAACAGAGACCTTTCCAGTAGCCGACATGACTCCTGAAACAGAGATATGGTCTGATTATATAACACGATGGTCACTTCATGCAATGCTTACATCTTTTTGAACTATACTTGAACTCTTGAGACAGGGAATGTTCACTCTTTTTCTCAGGGTCAACTTCAGCGGGAGCAAACTATGTTCTGGCCAATCTCGGCACCCAACATCTGTCCTCCTCAACTCTCCCCGAATTCCAGTCTGGCTTCAATCTCTCTTCCCTTGCTCTCTGCTCTGAGGATCTTAAGTGTTTACTCATCAGGAAAACAGCACTTTTTTCCCCTCACGGCTCAAACCCAAAGAACTCTGTGTGATCAAAACTCTGCACATGGTACTCCACATTTCAGACAACCGATGGACACTTTATTATCCTCCTTACACTGACACGTCCCTTCTTTAGCTAAAGTAAATCTTCAGCTTTTAAGCATTTGACCTTTGTGTGCTGTCACCAGGGGAATTGAGTTTCCTGTGCTGACATGATCTAAAGCTAAGAAAATACAGCCGTTCTTTCCCTCTTCTTCTTTCATATCATTGACAAGGATCAGTTATCTTTAGTACATGAAAGTCATGTTTCTCAGTGTCTCGCAGACTTAATGTATTCATTCCATATAATGTAACAATAAGCCTTAAGCCAGGGAACAACTGATTACATTTTGGTCATGCTGTGCATCTGGGATTTCCACCATGAAAAATACAAGTCGTCGAGTAATAAAGTGACCAAGTCTCTAAAGACCCACGTGACCGCGTAACTACTAGGGTTATTTTTGTGTCTCTGGTTCTACCATGATACTGAGACAAATCTTTTTTTTTTTTTTTAAAGACTAATCTGTTAGTGTAAACAGAAGCTCAATTCAGCAAAAGAAAATTCTCCAGATTCAGCCGGGAAACTTTTTCTATTTCTGCAACAGGAATATTTTCAGGAAAGAGTGAATGATCATGCCGTTTTGCCGTTTGTCTTATTATTACCGACTCTTTGCCGTAATAATCTCCTTACTGGTATGAAATGCTTCCACAGTTGTGGTGACACTGTGTGGCACTTCTAAGTTTGACTTGCTACATCATCTTCTTACTACTTATTTACTGCAGGCTGTATTTTAATTTCAGTCTACAGTGCTAACTGTAGAGATTATCACGTTACTTTAAAAGCATTTATAAGCACTATCATAAACACTTAACACTGAATTATAGCAAACTATAATGTGAATGTAAGCAGATGTAAGGACATTTAAGTGTTTATTAATTTACAATATTTGCAAACAATTATACTTGTACTATAATATATAACTTATACTATATTGTCATTCATTCCTTTTTCTACACCAGCCTTCACTTGCCCACAGGAGGAGTTGACAAACACATTAATAAACATAAATATGCTTACATCTACATTGTAGTGTGCTATGAAACATTCATATCCTATACGGATTAGATTCAAACTATTGGAATTTGAATCGGTGCAAGATTTGTCTCTCAATTTTAAGGGTTAAACATGAAATATTATTATTTTTGTCTCCTTTACATACTCAAAATGCAGGTAAACATTTAGTCTCTTCTTACAGAATACCCAAATTTAAAAAATAAAAACTATGGTGACACATCATTCAGAAGTATTCAATATTATTTAACATGCAACTAACATTAAACAAAATACATTACATAATATATCACAGGAACCTAAGATTCCCCCTGCTTCCTAATCCAATCAACAGTGTCAGAGGTCGGGGTGTATTACCTTTCTTTCCCCCGATGATGCACAATGACATGCAGGTAAATTTCGACCTAGAGACATTTTGTTCAGGCACCAAGAAATTTAAGCTCCTGTATCACATTTCCAAAGCGCGGTCATCACAGACGGTGTTGATTAAACCCAGATGTGCACGCATACAAACTACAGGAAAGAAGAGTCAAAAATCAAAAGATGGATCCTGGATAGACACAGTCCAACGTACGAGTGAAAAGAGTCTTAACCAGATTGTGGTAATCCTCTTAAGCACAAAGCATACGCTGACACTGACTGGACGTTCCTCTAATCACCCCGACTGGCTGCCTGCTTAAATAAGTGGCTGCTTATTATGGGACACACCAGAGGAATAGAACCAGTGCATAGAGAGAAAGAGAGAGTTAAACATTGTCAAACGCAGGCAAATATTGATACACAAGCAAGCACTGATGCAATGTGCAACAGTTGCCCTTTAGGGAACAGGCCCTAATAAAATAAACCAAAGGGTTACATCAGATTAAGGCTGTCAAGAGCTTGACCTTGTTGTTTAAAATAAGGAATTCAATTTGAGAAACCCACTGAACTTTGATCATTTAAATTGTTTTTCCATTGCCCCTACATCAATGAGTGCTGACATCATTGTGAGCCAGCTGAGCCATTGTTTTCTTATATTAACCACAGCACCGCTCCACCCAGCAGCACGCTCAACTCATCCTTCAGCAGTTGGCTTCGGGCTAAACATGTTACTAGTCTCTTCATGACCTCAAAATACTGTACATGTCTCAAAAAAGGTCCAGAGTTAAGATGCACTCTAAGCATCTAATCATAAACACAACTGAGAGAAAGATACTAACAAAGCAAACTAGAGATTACTGAACTGATGAATGTGCATTTCCTAACTTCCAGTCAACTTCCATTGGTTTCAATCAACTTCAGTAACGTATAAACAACAACCTCCAGACACTGGAAACTTGCTGTTTGTCAGAGATGCTTGTTGCAGCGTTACACCGTTGAGAAGTATGTTAATACAACACTGAACTACTTTCTGAGTCTAGCATAGCCCCAAAGAGAACACATTATTAGTCAATCCATTGCATAAGATGAACAAACAAAGCCAAGATAAATGGCCACATATGACCGTAAAAAAAGAAAACTTGACAATGTTCAGTTAGTTAAGCACTTTGGGTCAGCAAACTGCTTTACAGAGATTTGGTTTTTCTTCTATATAGTTTGGGGGACTTGTAATAAACAGAAAAATAAGAGGGTAAAATCGAAGCAGCAGAGTTTTAATAGATGCTGACTTTTTGCCCCTAAAATGAACAACGCCCCAAATACCCTTCACTTCACTTCACAATCTCCTCCCATGATGCAACTAATGAGATCCTGTTTAAAACCAGTATTTGCAACACTATTATTAAGTCACTTAGGAAGAGCTCCAGCAGAGCCACACAAGACATTATATAACCGCATTCATGAGCTTAATCAGACTCCTTATAACAAGTAAACTGAACTTTAAATGGGCAGCGTGTCCTTTTAACGATAATCAATTAACATAACAACCTCACATAAACAAATGTCCTGAAAATTGTCACACATTTCTGTACACTAAATAGCATTCTCCACTTACACAGTGTGTAAGGATTAGTGGATGTTAGATATTTCAGTCATGATGATTCCCCTGTTGGCCAGCTGCTGGCTTGAGAACACTTGTAGAAAGAATCACTTCCCTTCTAGCTGCCAGATCCAGGCCAACAATAACAGATATTGGAGTTAACAGCGGAAAAGCAGCAGATTATCAAGTTTCTGAAGCTAAAAGCTGTGAATTTATTGCTATTCATTTTCTGTCGGATGAAGTGCTCAATTAATTGACTAATCACAACATTTCAGCTCCAGCTGGTGTAGCAGGATTGAGCACCACGTTTAAATTGAAGTCAAACATCTATCATACATGTATGTAAAGTGACGTCCATGCCTGGCAGAACTTCTATCAGCCTCAATTTCATTTATTTTCTGTATCACACAGGATCTCCAGAAGCCAAACGGAGCCAGACCAAACGAACATGGTCATTTCATGAGATAAATAAATGTCAGGTTAAGCTAAACAGAGCAGCGCCGATTTAAACAAACCTCTCTAGTTGTTTTAGTCCTCCAGTTAATGAAGCCTGCTAAGTGCCAGGTGTCACACATGGTTACTTCCCATTTGAACAAACTCATTACTCACTGCAGAGGAGTATGCCTTTGTTTGTTCAAACCAAACTGCTCCACAGGGAAGTGCTGAGAAAGCCATTTCATTTTAGCAGAGACATTTTCTGTTTGTTTTGATCTCTGTATGTGGGTTGCTTTTTTACAGCTCTCTAACATTATTGATTTAGCTTTTAGGGAAGTAATTTGTTATTTGGCAGGTGTAATCCTGCTGAAAATGATCCTACTGCTCCGTACAATACAGCACGTCATACAGTGTAATACACACGCATGGGCAAACAAGGAGTTTAATCTATCAGTTGACAGCAGCTGCCTGCTGGGTGACAGATAAAGATGAATGGATGTAAAGTCAGTAGAACAAATTCAAATAAAGAAAAAGGAAAACAGGGTTAGATGGAAATAATCCTTTAAAAAAAAGGCACAATGAATTTGATGGAAAAACTATGCTACCTGCTTAAAATTACTTTTCTTACTCCTTCATAGCATGCACTCATTTTTAAACTTCCTTTTATGTCGACTTCAGTAGCACAACCGTTGTTTATTTACACATCCAACAGGCAAAGAGCAACACTATCATTCATTTGGAGTCGTGTTTCTGGCCACCTGATCAATTTAAGTCCAATATTCACTCTCTTTTAGGTCAGTTCTTGTTATCTATCAACTGGCTCCACAGCTGCTAAATGCTCCACCAGCTAGTCTCTAACTGTCTGTCTGCTGTTTGCTGCTGAGCAGGTAGTGCACAGGGGGGTTTTAGAGCTTGTTCTTCCTGAAAAAGACGCTATGAGATCTGTGAGAGTGAACCAAAACAGTAAAGTTGCGGGCGGGACGGCTAAACAATGAGTTGAAACTCACTATAAAGCTCCACAAAGCTGCAAATTTGGGTGATTTGGGTTCATCACTACAAGCGACGCCTTTCACATTGTCTCGTTGTTCTCATACTGTCATTTGATACATTATTATAATAAAAATATACAGTAGCTTTAATAAACCACTGACTTCAGATAACTTTACACCACCAGTGAACCACATCAAACATATACTATAGCTGCTCTAAGATCACTATGCTTAAAAACTAACTATAGCTGTGTTCTATAATCTAACCCCACCCTTGAGGAAGACATTCACTTTCTGTTGGTGCTCACTCTGTGTGCTGAAGATAATCCACCTGATTGTAAGGTAACTGCTACACAAACATCTAAGAGTAAAGCTGGCATGTGGGAAGAACAGGAAAAGGTATTCTCTTGAGAATCTTTTTATTGTTGCCAGAGACTGATCTATGCCAAAATGGCCTGCCCACTTCAGGTTTGTATTACTCACCACAACACAGTGGGAATACTGGTTTCAATTATCAGACATTTAAGGCTGAAATACACAGCACAAGACAAATCTTTAGTGATCCTCTGTGGGAAATGCATTTCTTGTTGCAGCAGCAAATATAAATGCAAGAAAACCAAATAGGAAATGGTGGGATTTAGCATGAACACAACTGGCACAATAATTCCCACACTCTGCTAACACAAAATGAGAAGTAAAGATGAGTAAGTATTGATCACAGGATTTATAATTATGAGGGGATATAAGAGCAGCAGGACACGTATAGACAAGCAACACAATGATTAACACCCTGACAGATTGTGTACCTTGGTAAGGAGAATGTCAAACTCACTGCATGTATTATTTGAAATGTGTCTTCATGCAGTTAAAGCACAAGTCAAGATCAAAAAGACCCGAGCTGCAACAATGAATCCATTAGTTAATTTAAAGAAGATTAATCTAAACTACCTTTATAATCTTTGTCCGTCCCAGACATCTAAATCTGTCCAACGTCATGGGCAGTAAAATAATCACTCGACTATAAGATCCCAATGAATACAGAAAATACCTGTCACAATATCCTAAAGCCCAAACATGACATCTTCAAAAACCCAAAGATATTTCATTTACAAATTATATAAAAACAGAGAATCACAATCATAATTAAGAAGCTGGTACAATGAATGTTTTAAAATGTGGGGGAAAGAAATCACTTAAACAACTACTCTAGCAATTATTCACTTCCTTGTTTCAGCTTCTTTAAATAATTTAAAGTCATTATTCATGTATGTGTAGTGAAACAACAGGTGCAACTGCTACGGACTCTAATTTCAAACTTGCGACGCACCATATCTGACAGTGTAAGTTCACACTGAGTGTTTCTGGGCCAAATCTGTTTATAAATCTGGATTGTATGCTACCTATTTTAATCTATGTGTGTTATTTGATCTTGTGCATGTAAAAAAAGATTATGATAATCTCATTCTGACTGTAGATAACGTGTCTGTCACTGTCCATGACGATGGACTGATTTCGATGTCTGGGACGGAAAAAAGATGCAGAACGACACTGACATTTCGTGAAGATAGACATCAAATAAACATTGAGGAAAACTCCATGAAGCCCAGCAGTGGTACATATCTTACCCACTGAGTGCACGGGGCTAAGTTTGGAAAGGTGATATCATGTGAGTTCTCAGAAGACTTTCCTTCTTTAACTCTACAGCAGCAACACATAAGTCAAAGGTCAGGGCCCCCTGATTAACCCTATAGTATTACCACTGGAAGGCTGATCTTCACTAACAGGTCCTCTGACCTGCTTTGTGGTGTTTTGGCCAGTGACATGTCTATTTAGCTCAGTCTAACGGGTCAAATTACATCTCCTCTTCAGATGCCAGCTTAGGAGAGGCCACTGGTTTGACATTTCAAAAGGGGATCAGGAGAAAAGGGACCAGGCTTCATCCAATACATACAGCTCTGGCTCTTGCTTATAAAAGGCTGTTTAAATTTGGTCACTATTTGGAGAATTAAACTACTTGAAGAATGAAAGAAGATACCAAGTCTTAGTTAATGGCCTGGCAAACTGTTATTCAGCCAAAACAAAGTAGTTAAGCACCAGTGATAGCAAACATGACACCACCCCAGGCGTGGGGATATGTTGCAGGGCATGTTGGAAAGTCTGATATGATTACAAATACTGATTTAACCCTCATAGCGTGTAGAAACAAATAAATGATTATTATTACACTTTGGGGGTTTTCCCTGTAGTATCCTCACATGATATACAAGGTCTGTGTCTGTTTTGATTCATGATGGGGGATTGTGTCATGCCAAAAAGTACCCGCCACATATTGCTGTACTGCATCCAAGAATTTATGAGGCAAAAAGTGTGCAGCAATAGATGGATCATGTTACGCAATTTTCTGTATTTTCCCCATTGCTTATGTTGGACTTTACAACGAATGAGGACAAGCCAGCCACAACTACAGCCTCAAGTAATGCATGATGTTATGATTTGGAAAAGGTTTATAGGTCAGGCAAGTGCTTAAAATCTCAAACACACCCTTGCACACAATCAAGCTGCATCATAGCCAGTCCAACCAGTCTGCAGAAGCATCCTTGTAGAAGTGTTATAGGAATTAAAAGGCTGAGACATGAATTCTGTCTTCCTCATTTTCCCCATCTGTTTCCTGAATAAACACCACAATAACTGCGCGCTCCTCTAGAAGTATAGAGCGTGCCCCAGTGTGTGCCTCTCGTGCATTAACAATACATTCAAATCACAGAGCTAAATATTAGTTTTCCAAAAAAGAAATGCACAGAAGATCGTTTAGCAAGACTCGCCGCCTTAAAACATTGTTTAAACCATCTGGGTTGCACGACAAAGATGATTTTAACCCGTTTTTGAAGTTGTGATTTTATTTCCAAATCCAGGTAGTCGGAAATAATGTGTCCTTGCTCTTTTTCTAAAACAGAAGCAAACTATTAACATGCTGTTTTGTATGAAAAACATTGATATATACACTTAATTGCCAGTTTATTAGGTAATGCGGTGCAATACAACAGTCCAGCCATTGGAAAGGTTGTAATGTTCAGTTTTAGAGAGGATGTATCTGGTTTATATGGTGAGTTTAGAGCTACAGTATGGCGTGTTGTGCAGACAAATGTTAATAATATGTTGTCTACCCTCATGGATATAAATGGGGTGGACAAAATATTACTAATACTGCTCCATAACATGCGATACAAATCAACATTTTTGTTTATGTTGTACAAAGTGTGCAGCAAATTGGGTTAAAAATCTTGTTTTTCATGTAGCAGATGGTATGTTTCTCCACCTCATTGTTAGAAGAGTCTTTAAGGAGTGTGGAGTGTTGTTAAACCACTTTCTAGGTTTGTCAAAGACTGACATGCAGGTATTTGTTTTTCAGAGAGTCGGATGCTTGGCTTTGTGACTCCAATGTAAACTCATGGTAATGAGTGAGAGACACATATTTAGGCTGCAGAGTTGCGGAATGAAGAAAAACATGTATGAGCAGAACCCATATAGAAAACATCCAAGACAAGTCAATTCAATTGTATTGAAATAGCTCAATATTACAAAATCTGCCTCAAGCAGCTCACACACTGCAGCGAGAGCCTCAGACTGCAAGATGAGTGTGACTTGTAAAGGGGGGAGGATGAAGTCAAAGGAGCACATCGCAGCATGAATTATACTTAGACTGTGTGCTGCACTGATTTCATCCCAAACACGAGCTCAGGAGAGAAGCAGCTCCAGCAGGTGGCTGCTTACACATATTTTGACAGCGGGAGTTAGATTAATTCATGCGTTTTCAGGGGTGTTTGCGGGTATTAAAACGGGGATTACAGACACGCCTCGTGTAATTCTGCTCTCTCTTTAACCTCCAGAGTTGTGTGATAGTTTGTGTTCAACATGAACACACACGTCAAGCAAAACACGGGCCTACATCTGAGTCTCCTCTGGTTAAAGTCACCCATGAGTGGTTAAGTGGTTGTGGGGTGTTTACCTTTTCGTCCTCGTCTTCTTCATCACTTTCTCCATCCTCCGGCGTCTCCTCCTTGTCGTACCTTGAATCCACGTCCTCCTCTGCTTCGTTTATACTTTCACACTCCGAGATGTGCCCGTCATCCGCGTCTCCAGACACTTTGACGTCCAGCACCACCGTCATTTCTTCGCCCTCGGACAAGGTGTGGGAACCCGACGACGACGACTGACTTTCGCCGCTCCCGCACGCCAAAAAATGCGTCCGCTCCATTATTACCGACTAATGTCACCCGAGTTTTCTACGCCAAAGACGAAGTCAGAAGCAAATACTAGCTTTTAATTAACCTGTCAACGCACCTGTCCTGTGGGTTCATTTTTGTTTTGAGTCGCGAGCCCATCAAAGGATCCCACTTTGTGACCCGGGTAAAAACAAAAGTCACGCCGCTGACGTAAGTCTTCGATAAGATAAGATAAGATATCGATATTAAAAGTTAACGTCAAAGGTTAGCGTTATAGTCTCGGGTGTCCTCTTCCGTTAAAAGTTACCTGTAGTTTCAATCTTGTCGCTCGTTACGTCCCGAGCAGCGCGAGCCGTCAACTGTCCTTACAACGCTCGTGCGAGACCCCAACATAAACCCCGCCCACAGCGTGCGGACGCGAGCCAATCAGATCACTGCTGCTGCCAAACCAAACACAGACAGCTTTTAAATGATCTGTACCTGTGCGGTCAGTGCCAGGGGTCAGATATATTATAACACCCTTTTTATGTTGGGCATTTTGACTTATCAAAGCAGAAAATGCACAGGTGTAAATAATTACATGAACTATTACCATATCTACTGCCATAAAATGTGTTTATTTTTGTTTTTATGTTGTTATACTAATTGATGTCTTGTATTATCCATACAAATATTAACTTTATTACTTATATTACTTACATATATAATATTTTATTCCTTTTATCTATTTCATTTAATCCAATTTATTCTATTAAACTAATTTCATGTCTCAACCTTTTTTCTTTCATACTTGTAGTCGTGCACACATCAAATGTCATGCCAATAAAGCCTTCTGAATTTAACCGCATTGACTTGAGTGACCATGCTCAACATCAGGAGCACTGCTACTGGACCACCTTAATGGAATGCAGCCATCATTCAAGATATTAATTCCACCTGTGTTTTCCCTCCTTTGACAAGTCAAACTCTGGTTTATTAGGTTCCACCATGGGATAGTTTTCTACCAGCATTGTTCAATAGTTTAGAAAGGCCTCATCCTGGGTTCTGGATGTGGGACCAGGATGAGACAATCCTCCAATCATCAGGATGAATAAATATTCCCTCTGTTGCATGATAAAAAGGTATTGTATCAATCAATTTCTCAAACTGTGTCCTAATCCAGGTAGCCAAAAATCATATATATGTCCTTGCTCTTATTGTGAAATGCTTGCAAAATGTATGCATATATATATATATATAGTTATAGGGCAGGTTATGTCACTGTAAAGCTCATTTGGCAAACAATTGTACACAAACGGATGCTTTGTGTTGCACCACAAGAGTTAAATTGCAATTGATGAGTTATCCACACTCAACAAGTAGTGACATGTTTGATTTGTAGTTAAATTAAAATACTGTTGTTATTGTTGCTCTTGAAAATGTTTCTATGAGAGCTCTGTCTATTTGTGTTTGTCACTAGTTACTTTGGTTTTACATACATAGCATTTGATAAATGTATATGGTATGATTCATTATTTAGGTTTGATTTGAAGCAAAGCTGAGCTGGAAGTTACACGAGGTAACAAAACTCCATGTACTAAAGAAATGATTAAGGTGTAACCTGTTGCTCAGAAAAACTAAGGAGAGGATTGCACAAGACCGTAGCATGTATGAACAAGATTAAGACATTTTAAGTGCACACAGTAAGTGAAGTCAGAGTCCTGAAAAATTTAACCTTTTGGGACTTTAGAGATTAATTTAACACTTGGAAAGAGTCCATTCTGGACAATGAATTCTTAAACTTTTCCTGCTTTAAGCATCATGTTGAGAGTCAAACTCACTTTAGAGTCAGCGCTTTTAATAAACATTTTAATCTAACCCTAACACGACTTGAAATAAATTAAAGCAAATTGAAAACATTTTCTTCCTACTGACCTTGAAGAAGCTCTGTATTAAAGTCAGAGATAGCTTCATTATGTAGCGAGTCTTTTCTTCCTCTAACTAACGGTTGAGCCGTTGAGCAAGGCAATGAAGGCCCTGACAGGAAGTTGCTCCGAGGACAAAGTACAAGACTCCTGGGCAACATCCAGGAGTGAATGACAGACAGAAAACTGTTCAGGAAATAACAAATACATGGTCTGACAGGCCTTCATATCTCAGCCAGTATACATTGTTCACGACACTTTTCTTTCATCGTTGTAATGTCCTGAACCGGCAGGCAGCACACGAGAGAAGGTGTGTGTTTATCTTCTTAATGGACAACATCTGTTCATTCAAATGTCCTCCACTCACAGGCAGCCTGATGATAAAGCCGTCTATGGCTTTTCCTTCTCAGAAATGTTTTTTCTCCCTCTGGCCATGAAAATTACAACTTACACATTTCCCAGAATAGCAATTTCTGGTTAAACAGATTCCACAGTTTTATCTTCTAAGAAAGCGTTTGTCTTAACTTGGTTGTGCTTTCCAGGTAAACCCCTCCATCCCCTGTGCATATGCCAAGCGCACCATAGCATTATCATGCCACATGTAGCAGCAGATCAGGAGCAGGGCTCAGGCTCAACATACAGAGGGCCCACTAGAGGGCCCACTTGCACACATGTGTGCAATTACTGTAAATCACAAAAAGCATATTATAATTTATTGATGGGAATTAGTCCGTTATTTCAAACTTTTCGGGGCTCCAACGGTGAACATAGTGAGGTTTTTTAATTCTCTCAGGTCAAATGCAGCACACAGGAGGATTTAACAAGAGAAGTGACAATTGACATATTTGCAAGAGTTTAGTCATAAAGGATCCCAAAGCCAACCAGTGAGTGTGTCATTACTGACTATTGCTGGTGCAGTACCACCCATGTATGATGTCAGCGGCTACACCCAGAGGAATCTTTTTGGATACATCATTTCCCACCACATTAATCACATAACTTAGCTGATAGATCCAACTGTAAACCCAGAGTCAATAAGCTTCATGAGCAGCAACAGCAGCAGCGAGCGTTGTTTTTTTTGCGCCCTGGGTTTCGCCTCTCAGGCTTCGTGCTGGTTTGTCTTACCTTATTAGTGGAGGTTATTGGAGCTGTGTGCAGAGACAGACTGCTTAACTGTTGATATTCTCCAAAACAACACTATAATTAAACATCAATCAAAGATAAATCATTTATTGGTTTATTTAACTGTGGATTTTGCACATTAATAAACACGGCTGTAGACCCTGTAGAGATGCTACGAAGTCAACGTAAAACAGAAGATAAGGCTGTAAAGGACACTTTGTAGTGAAGATGCAAACACAACACCATCAAGCCTCTATTAAATAAACATATTAAGGTGGTTGGAGCATTGGCAGTGCAGCAACTAACACAGCATTTAGATATACATTTTTATTTAAAATTTTGATGTACCACAGTTCCTTTTATTCCCCCTCACTTGGTAAACTATACCTACACCTTTGTTTTTGAACATATAGACACATAAAACCCTAAACACACACACACACACACACACACACACACACACACACAGCCTAAATTAACAAGGTTACAGTCAACAGCACATACTGCCCTCTGGCCTCACTGTTAAGCCTGGACTCCACATGCAGTGAACCTAAAACAGCTTCTTCCACTTATAATCCTTATCTACCACATTATGTCAGGGTACACTGAGCTCCAGGGAGTAAACAGACTGCTGAGTGTTGAGCCGTTATAACCAGCCGAGGATGAAGTGTTGACATACAGAAAGATCCCGTGTCAACAGTACAGACATGCTAGCTGGCATGTGTGCGCGAGAGGCAGCCTCAACATTGCTGTCAGAATCACCACACTTCATATTAATGACCACATCTGCAGCACGTTTTACTGTTTCTTAACACTCAAATAAGACTGTTGGGATGAGACTTGCTGACTTTCCATCTAGTGCCACCAGCAGGTCAGCCTCTTCACTGAAATAACATTTACTGGATAGAAAGGTGCAAACATTTGTACTGACATTAATGTTTCCCAGGTAGTGTATCCTGCTGTCTTTTCCTCTAGCGCCACCATGAGGTTGACGTGTGGCTTTGAGTGACTATTGGATGGATTGCCATGAAACTGGGTGCAGACATTCATGTTCAGGATGAACTGTAAATAGCTTTTCCTCTAGTGCCATCATCAGGTCATACTTTTAATTTGTCTAACTTTTAATTGATACACCTGCAACCTAACAACTAATATGGTAAACGTGGTAAACACGACACCTCATCTTTCCACTGGAATCCACCCAGTTTCTGAATCACACTTTCACTGCTCTATATGTTTTACAGACCAACATCTTGCAGTGAAAACAGTTGCATGCTTGAGGCTGACTTTGAAAGGGTAAAACCGCTTGACGTTGTCTGGGGTACAAAAACGCCCTTTTCAAAAGGGCAAATCACAACAGGTTTTAAAATTGTTGCTATTAGTCACAAAGATGTTTTCAGGGACGTCACACGTAACAAGGAAAAACAACTGTAAACTGTTTGCAGGATCAGTGTTTGGGTTGCTTTTGTGTTAAGAAAATAATGAATGATAATGCCGTTATAGTAATTTTTGATTTTTAGATTTAATACTCATGTTTATTACCATGCCTCATCTGTCTCTCCACAGGAGGGTGATGTTGATGAAGAGAGGGTCCAGATACTGATGGTCTACTCACGTGTTCTGGAGTTTGCCATTAAAAACAAACCATGCACACGCTCCTCATTTGCAAATAAAATGGTTGCTGTTCTTGAACCCTTGTCATTGCAGTCCTGATCCTGGTCTCTTCTGAAAGGGGACTCTTTGCAGTTTACAATCAAAAAAGTCAGAATTTGTATAAGTGATAATTAAATAATTTTACATGGGCACAAACACTATAAAAAGGAAGCTTTTCTCTTGCTAGTTTTTGTTTTTGTTTGAATTATTTTCTTTTGATTCGATTCTGTTGTCTTGGATGAAGTCCTCTTACAAAACAAGCAACTTCTGTCTTGCACAGAAAGACTCATAAGTCTTTATGCTTTCAAACAATGTGCAGTTTGTCACAGTTGAGAGAAGATTTAACTGGATGACGTCCCAAATAAGGGAAAAAACACGTTGTCTGAACTATCAGGATCACCCATGACAATCTTGATAAGATGCAATGGCAGTGCCACTGTTACGCAGTTTTAACCATCAGGAAGCCACATTTTCTAACAGATTTTCAAAGAAATGGAAATGAGAGTTTAGTCCTGATAATTTGTGCAACTGTCTTTTTTTGTAACCAACTCTTTGTGCATGTATTTGGTCATTTGAACAAAACATAATTGCTTACATAATGACATTCAATTGAACAACTTTTCAAAGCAGGTTAATAATGTTGAGAATCAGTGTTTTAGAGTGCAGACGCTGTTCCACAGCAGAACATTTCACTGATGTTACGGTAAACACAGAAGATGTGCAGAATACCTGCTTGCTGTGGGACCGATGACCAAATCCTGTGCTCTCTGGTAGTGAACTCAGAATAAAACTAAGAAAACATGAAAGGATTCTGATCAAAGCAAAACACCATGACAGGAACCCACATAATGTTTCAAGTTTTAGATCCCACAAATGAGTCACATCGCTGATCTTGGGGATGATACGAGCTAAGGTGGGGAAATTCACGTATAAGAAAAAACATTAGTAGGCAGTAGGCAGTAGGCAGGCATTTACTTGTTTAGTGGAAATTAATTTCCTGTTGCAAAGATCTTTGAAATGATCTTTTCTAATTTGAATCACTGCTTTTAATTAAAAAACATAAAATCCTATTGCAATTTCAGTTCCCCTCATTTTAATACTGTGAACGCCTGCAGAAAAAAAGGGTAGGTTAGCAGTCAGCCCTCTCTGCTTCACATCGAACTAGATGACCTTTTAAACTTCGGCACAAGTTTAAAACATTAACGAGCAGCAGGCTCACAAAGATAGAGATCATACACTACAACGACGAGCTGACAGTGTTCGGGTGCAGTGTTTAGATCAAGGTTGTGATAAACAACATCAATGATGTTCTTTAGGCCTGAACTGAAGTCAGTGAGGTGAGAAGTGAACTTCCTGTGTGTTTACAGCTCAGCACTGAGGGAGGAGCATGCAGAGTGCTTCTCCCTCGTAGAACTTACATAGGACAACACAGTTATGCACTTGTACGTAGTTGTTGTTGTTGTTGTTGCTTCTGTTATACTTGTTCACTTTCAGGTGCAGCCTGCTTGCATCTCCCTCCTCCTGCAACTCTTGCTCAGTTAAGAAAAACCGTGGGCTCACGTATAAAATATAAAAAGTACATTTCTTCCACACAAAGATGGATGCCACGTACTGTGCGAGAACCTGGACCTTAAATTCAAGGTCACTGTGTGAAGCTCATGTCAAACAGGGAACTTGAGATGACTCCTAAAGGGTTTTCAATAGAGGAACAAACTAGACCACAAATACACTAAGTTATTAATAGAGGAAGTCAAAATGTAAGAAAACAACCCCCCCCCCGCCCTTTAAGGTCCATATTAATGTCTTCTGATGCTTTTCAGAGTAAAGTTTTGAATCAGGCCCACATTTTACAAATTACAAACAGAAATACACAAAATGCAAAAAATGTAATATCCCCTTTAGACATATTTTTAAGACATAACATAAAAAAAAATATTTAATTACATTTACCTCTTCTCCATCATTGAAAAATCCATAAACATCTACATTTATGCCAATATTTTTTGCTTCAGACGTTTAACTGCTGCACCAAACATGTCTGCTGCTTCGTGAGAAAGTCCACTCTCAGTGTCTGTGCAGTGGGGGGTTGAAGTTTCACACTTGTTACATATTGAGCCATAATTGGCTCCAAGCTAGTGGTGCTTCCACAAAGCATGCCTGTATGTGGCCCCCCCACATACAGG
>JAVQJD010062231.1:0-41996 GCA_036023655.1 Nannoperca australis | reverse complement strand
TCCAAATTTGAAGATGTTGACACCAGTATCTATAGGATGATGATTGGATAATGTAAAGCCCATCCCTGATTTCCTCAGAATGGGTTGGGTTATTTGTATTATAAAATGGCACATGTATTATTTTTTAGTTCAGCTCCGGGGCTAACTCAGGTTTATTCCTTGAAAGAATAAACTCTTTGCATCAGACATCTGTTCGTATCCAGTGTCCTTTTTTAACCTGTTTGAGAGTTCTGCAGCAGAGCTGCTACGCAGGAGACTAAGTGTTGGAGAAGAGGTCCAGACTCATATCTGACCCAAACACTGGACTTTTTTCTACAACAACTGATTAAAGACGTCAGGCCAAGAGACCATGTCAGATTGTCACAGCCCTACCACAGCGCCCCCTTGTGAATTTACAATAAAGCACTGACCTCAGGCAAAATATTAATGTACAAATCTGGTTTCTAACTGTTGTCTAACCTTGTTGTAAGTGGTTAAAATGCAGTCCTCGGTCTGAGAATCGTCTCCTTCTGAAGAGCAGGGACACAAAAACAGCGAATCAGACATCAGGTGGACCGCGGATAAAAATTCGACATCATACCACGCCTAGACGCGAGACGTTCGTGACTGAAAACGCTCTCACCTTTCTTAATGACTAGTGGAATCTTAAAGTCACACCGATGATATCTGTGATGAGAGAAGAAACATAATCAAAAAGCACAGGAAATTTAAATAAAGTCCGAAATGCTGCAAAAAAACAAAACTGAAATAGGAGCTAATTAACAACATAATGTCAGCTGTGGACGTAGATAATTACACACAGACGATGCAGTATTGTCAGCTATGATGGAGAAAGACAGAAAGGTGGAGAAAAACACAGACACACAGAAACAAGTAACTGGGCGGCAAGGTATTTACATATTGAAGTTGTAATGTCCGGGATAGTTGGTATGGAGGACAAACTTCTTAACCAGGTGAGTTGTAGAGTCAAACAGGATATCCTGAAAAATAACAAAACACAATCTTTAAGATTGCTTTTGTGCCAAATGTTTGGCCCGACCAGCTCACTACAGTCCTATCTGCTGCAAACAGCGGGGCGAGGAGACCCAGATAGAGGCGGGGCTACACCCCCCCACAGCCACTCACAGCAGTGCACAACTGAACTTGTGCAGTCTTGTTTTTATCGTCATAGAAATATGTTTAGAATACTATCTCTATTTTATCTTTCAAAATGACACAGAGAGCATTTTACACGCCTTCACTATTTTAAAACCTGCCTCAACCAAAGATCTGTAAATAGGCTGCAGGCGACGCAGAACTCGGCTTCCAAGAGAAGTGACCACGTTACACCTGTTTTAGCCTCCTTACACTGGCTCCCAGCATGTTTTAGTATTGATTTTAAAATCTTATGCTTGACTTTTAAGTCTCTTCATGGATCCTCTTCATGTTATGTACCTGACCTCTTAGTTGTGTAAGAGGTATTTTATTTGTTCCCGAGATGGGGCCTGAAAACTAGCATTTGTTGTTATTATTCATTCTTACCAGCTGGCCACTGAGTAGATGCAGAGGAGCAGTGACTGACTAAAGATCCATATGTGACAAAGATTTGGTCCAAACGCCCCCCCCCCAAAACAAAAACAGTGAAAGGATATTTCTGTGCTGCGATGGGTTTCCCATTAGCCTGTACTGTGTCATGTAACTGGCATGTATTTGTCACATCCAATCTTGGGCTGCTCACCATCATCAGCAGTACATGATATGTTTCACCACAACGGTGTTTGCTATCGCTTCTCCTCATACAGTCCATCACAATGAACAAGCTGGGAGTCAGGTTTTAGTTTTTTTACAATGTCAGTTTTTCGGTTTCGACTCTCTGTCACTGTTGTGGAGAGGAGGGTTTGAGGGGAGGGGCAAGGAGAGCGTGATTGACGTATAATCTGCAGACTAAGGAGAGAACGCTTCACTGTTCCTGAACAGAGTGCGACGAAGCTAAAAAACTGACATCGTAAAAAACACTAGAGCGTAAAAAAGAAACTGTCACATCAGAATGTGAAAAAAAAGTTCAGGTTATGTTTTCAAAGCCAAATTTTCTTTTCGATGCCAGAACTGTCACATATGCTCTGGCTCCATATGTGTCCAGCATTATAACTGTACATCAAACAAGTGAGCCTTTCTCCTTCCCCTCAACCAGACTTTAAGTTGTCTTTCAAAACAGGCACGGCTGCAAGTACAATAACTCTCAACACAAAGTGAATGAAGTCTCTCGGAAAAAATAATAACTGTATGAATACAAATACATAAAAAACACAGTCTCAAAAGTACAGAAACATATAGATGCAAAGAAGCCCAGGCCGGGTTTACGTACCACTCCGAGGGTAAAGTAGTTGAAGAAGTAGTCGTTACATTTAGAAGGAACCTGCTTGTGAGGTGATGGAGAGTGGATCTTCATCTGAAATAAACAACACATGACAGTTTCTTTACTATTAATGCAACTTACTATTTTCATTTTCAGCAGATGGAGACATTTGCACTATCTGAATGTTGAGGGCCACCTGATACATGTAAATCCAATATTCACTCTTTGTTGAGCTCCGTCCACCAACTCCTGAGAAAATATCTGGCTTTTTATCTGTCAAATGTCAAACTTTCATTACCAGCTAGTTAATATCTTTGTCTGTCTGCTGTTTGGTGCTGTGCAGACAGTGTACAGGGGGTTTCTCACAGGTTTTTCCTGCCTGTTGCTGCTGGAAAAGGGATTAATTAAAGTGGTGAGATTGAACCAAAAAGTTAATTTGTGGTTGAAAAAACCAAAACACTGCACTGAAAGACAATAAAAAGCTTGTTGTTGGGTTGTCAGATTGTCACAGTCGACCATCTTAGTTTACACGTAGTTGCTTAATCCATCGTCAGTACAAAGAATATTATTAGTGAGGTTTTAAGTCATTTGTGTGTTTATCATTAGATTGCCTATTTATAATTCATCAATTTCTTTGACAAGTGAGAATAAATATATAGTACTGTGCATCATGAATCCTTGTGATCCCACATTCAGCAGATGGATCTCAGCTACTGAGCACACTCAGTAGTGAGTGAAAGTCCTCAGGACTCAACATGTAAAATGTAGCATGTTTGTAGGTAATGGACTCAATTACTTTGGCCTAAATAAAACTAATATACTACGATCGTGGTGGAAACTGAGCTGTCAGAGTGATAGAATGTAGATCAGCACAGCGTAGTAAAGATGATACAGGCAGTAAAGTAAACACTGAAAGGAACACTGTTTTCCTACCTTGTCCTCAGACTTGTAGAAGACTTTATGTGGCGAGCCAAGAGCACCCAGTACATCCTGACAGGAGTCTCCAAAGTAGATGCTCCTTTCTAGGGACCTCACTTTGGCATCAGCCATCACACCGGGACCACAACCTGCACCCACACGTAACAACGGGAAGGAAATCACTTCAGATAAACTACAAGAAAACAAAGTGAAACTGCATGTTGTGCACGAGAGCAGCCTGTCAGACTGTCTCTGTGAGTATCATTTATGTTTAGCATACAGAAAGACATACATGGTCCAGCCAGGTGCCTGCAACTAAATCTGTGTTTGGGTTACATAATCAACTCTGCAGTGGAAACTGACACATTTAAAATAAAATTCATTGCCAATTTATAAATATTTGAGTTGAATTTCTTAATTTCTTATCTTATCAACATTACAGATTATGGTAGAAATGTCATGAAAAAAAAAACACACCTTGTGAATCCAAAAAACACGTGTTGATTCACAAATCATAGCTTGCACTCCTCAAGATACAGACAGACAGAGACATATGTTACCTGCAGTGAGCAGGCGGAGTTTGAGGCCCAGAGGCCCTGTCTGGTCTCTCAGGACATCCACACACTCTGCAAAGATGTTACCAAGGAAACAAGCCACCGGCATCGCTGGAGCTCTGAGGACAGAGAGAACAGTGTGTGTGTCCCTGTGTTTTGCATTTGTGCTTCTTGATGTTGTTGCATTTGTACTCCACACATCAATCAATGACCATCTACTACTACTACTACTACTACTACTACTACTAATACCTGTATGTTCTTCTTACAAGCTAACTTGTAGCACTTGTATATATTGTATATATGATATTGGTTCAAAAATCATGTCAACAGATTTCAGTTCATTTTTGGTAAGTTTGGAACGGTTAGCTCTGGTCAGCTCTCCCTCTGTTGAGGGTTTTTGGAACCTTGGTGCTATCTAGCGAACCAGCCTGCGTTTCCACCAGCTTTGAGAGGAACCATTGTAATCAGCGGTGGGTGTTGCACAACTGAAGTAAACAGTAGTAGTAGTAATATTGCAAGCTTTGCATTTATTTTTATCCATAAAATAAGCATGGACTAACTATTAATGATAAGGAGACGTAGAGGAGTGCCAACAGAACCCGTTCCATGTTGGTGGACAGAGGGTATGTGAGCAGTTTAATGCAGATCCCAACACACTTGTTCACCTTCGGTAGATGTGTCCACTCTAAGTGATCTGTGGTTTGGGCATCTGCACGTGTGGATGTTACCTTGTTTCCTGCAGGTTGTTGCCAGTGTAGATGTGCATCCTCTTGACCATGGCCCCGTGTGGAATCTGCAGGGAGGCCAAACCCATGGCAAAGTTAGGCTGCCAAGGCAAAACAACTGGGAGTAGTACAGGACTGGTATATGCAGTGTTTGTGTGCATACAGTAAGACAACACGGCACAATAAATATATGTTTTAGAGAAATAACTTTTTTTCCAAGTACAAAAAGATGTTATTGAAGCACTGCAGCGTTTAATGATTTATAACTGACCGACTGACCTAAATACACACCCAGGAAAAAACATGTTTCCACCACTGACACTATATTGAAATCCAACTTTGGTCTCTGTGGGGTAGGAAGGTCTAATCTGAGAGAGTGTGCACTGTGACTCAGCAGAGGTTACCTCATTACTGATTTTTTGTGTGCATTTCTGAGTTGCACTCTATGCAAAATGGCTGAAGGTTTGTCATTTTGATATTAAACTGAAGCAAAGCTTGTAGGTTTTAAGAAATTAGCAAAAAGGTTTCCATAGTCTTATACAGTTTTATTACCCTGAGTAAACCTTTAAGACATTAAGCATTAACATTTTCAGCATGAATTAAGTTTAATGGAAAGGGGACCATGTCTGCTTTTCAATGTATTTTTTTATGTATTAAAAAAAAAAAAAAACAATAACCACAACACCAACATACATTAACCACCATTTAAGAGATTATAAATTACAATGTTGTAAATGTTCCTTTGTTCACTGTGTTGATTAATGAAAAAAAAACTACCACGTTTGTACCTGCAAACAACTACAGATGACGAGCAAGCACAAGCTGCTGTTTCAGTATATCTCGCAAATCCATTCAAGCAACTCGACAGGCAACTCATGGCGGACTGGGAGGTTTAGGAAATAATCAATGCAATTACTGTCATGTCACAGATATGTTGGAGCAGCCAGATGGCTGAACCAAACACTGTGTCAATGGGATGTGCCTTCACAGGAGCAAGCTACAGAGTGGAGCAAGACGGCACAGCAGCTGGTTGTTGATGACATGCATCACCCAAGACATCCACAGCTGTACAGTACAGAGCATCCACAAGAGCGTCTGTCTAATTACACAAACCTCAATCCAAAGACAAAACCACAAAGGCCAAAAACTCAACGCTTTACACAAACATGCATATTGTTTGTGTGGATTTTACTTTGCCATATCGTCTTGAAATTCGGACTCGTACGCTGCAAGAGCGTTGTCTTGGAGAATTTAATTATGAAATCATGTTGCCTGGGCTAAGCCAAGTCCCTCAGACTTCTACTGCTTACATAACAACGCAATGAGTCTTTTGACATCTCAGCAGGACAGCACTTGGGTTGGTACTTGGTGCATTTTTAGATCTGTCATAGACTAGTTCCACGTTTAAACGAGCAGCAAGACAATCACATTCTCAACATGCATGTGATTTCTCTTTATTCAGTCTGCCATTATTTATTATCGCAACATAACAACATAAAGCTGAGGGGGATTCAGGGAAATGCTCAGGACAAACAGTGCAACATCTCAGACTGGACATATGGAGTAATCACTTCAGTCAGGCTGCCCTGATGCCACCACACAGCACTTTTTAAACAGGGTTCAAACTACTTTTTAAGAGCAAAATTCAAGCACTTTCAAGATACATAAACCAAAAATGTCCAGACTATTGAAGCCTTTATCATCACGTCTAAATTGTTGCTATAAATGCAAGGAGAGAACAAACAAATATGACAACAGGATCGTTTCATCTCAAATATTAACAGAGTTTCTGAATACATGAGTGATTGTGTTGATGATGAAACACCAGATTCTGTTGAAAATCAAACATCTGTCAAGGACTATATTCCAATTCAAGCATATCCCTAACCTTAAAAACAGACAGGTTAAAAATTAAGCATTTTCCAAACTTTCAAGACTTTGTATGAACCCTGTTAAAATGCCCATCAAGCAAAATTAATGGAAACATTTTCTCACCTCGTATTTTGGAGCTTCGTTCCATGAGTCCAGTTGGAAGGAGAAGGACAGGCCTCGAAAGTTGAGATGGAACAGCTGCTCTGCTGCATTGTAAACTGGACGCAGAGGGGTAAAGAGGTGAAGAGGTCATGGGTGAGATGAGTTAGAGCCAAATGTAGGTTCATTTGTGAAAGTGTGTGTGTGTGTGTGTGTGTGTGTGTGTGTGTGTTGTAAAGTACCTCCAGGGTGTGTAGCTCCAAATGACTGGTCTATTTGCTCTATTGTCGGGGCAATGGCCTGAGAGTTGAAATGGACTCCACTGAAAGACAATCATACACGCAGTTTTAGAAACACATTAACGCAGGTGGACTCCATTACTGTGATGTAATTTGCCAAGTAGCTGCCTATCTGTGGGGAGCTATGAGTTGCAGATGAAAACGGTCTCCGTGGCAACATAATATGGACAGTGCATACGTACAATGAACATTTTATTGATCTGTGCCTGTAGATAAAGGCCATGTAATAAACAGCTGGGAGTCTAGGATCCATCCTTGTTACAGCAGTTGTTATTCAACAGGTTTCATCTTGGCATCATATTTCTACTCACCAGTATTTCAACTTGACTTTGCTCAGGTCATACACTTCAATCACCTGTCACTCAGAAAGATGGAAAAGGTTAGGGTACAATAGGTTCTTAAAAAATGGTTAGTTAAATGTCCCTAACAAGGCCAACACGTGTGCGACTACATGACACACATCGCCCAACAGTTACACCCCGACCTCCACCCCTCCTTACAATGAACAGTTTTCACCTTGAGTCTCTGATTTGTTGCATCAAACAGCAGTTTAATCCCATCCTGAGTCAAGTTCAGTATGAGGTCATGGCTGAGTGGCGTCTGCAGGGGAGATAAAAAAAAAAAAGAAGTTAAATAAGAGAGAGGCTGGGGGGGACGTAAGCTCGTAAACACAAAATGCAGATAAGCAAACAATCAGCCTCAGCTGATATTGAATTTAACTTAAGGGAAAGAAAACACAAAGACTATGACTGCACATGGATTTTAATCTAGACCAAAAAAGTATTTTGTTCTGTCATTCATGTTCAAATGAACAAAAGCTTCCTGTTACTCTTGACTTATGCTCTAACCTGTGATTGCTTATTTATAGGTATTGAACCTTAGGAAAGAATTTAAATATAGCCTGGCTGATATTGGATTTTTGAAGCTGAACATATATACATTTTTTACATACACCTGAACATACAAACATTTTTAATTAGTTTAAGATAATTGTTACCTAGATGCTGAGCTTTTCACTGCTCTCTGGTGGAAAAACAATGTAATGGTGTTTAACAGCCTACACACGGCAAGACCAATATATCTGTGATCAGCTAATATAAAGAAATGTAACTACAAATGTAGGAAGCACACACATTGTTGGGGTGGTAAAACAACGGCAATTACTGCAGCCAGTCAGGAAAGCCTAAAACAAAACTTGTACTGCTGCCTAGAAGTGGATTCTTGAACAAGCTGATTAACTAACAACTCTGTAAGGGGTGGGGGGGCAGACACATCTGGCCATCTTACCTGTTCACTGTATAGCACCTGGACGTTTTTGATGATGCGGCAGTGTTTCTGCAGGATGGAGATGGCCTGGGCCAATGGCATCCCTGAAAACACACACATGCAAACACACACACACACACACAAATGAAGAGAAGCAAGTTTTTCTTACAGAGCCTGAGCCATTAACAGGCAGGGAAAATGATTTTAAATGTGGCTTCAATTATTAATGAATGACTGTGTGACTTAGAAAGGTTGTTGTAAAACACACCTAAGGCGAATTCCCATTGCTCATTTCCTAGTGATCTCTCAGGCACCACCTCCAAATCCAGCATTGGCAAGTAGTGAGGGGGAGCTCACCTCACCTCAAGACACAATGGGACCCTCCAAGGGACCCTTTCTCTTCGCCTGTCTCTCCCTGATCACAGCACTGTCCCACACTAGTTTCAGATGGCTACTTTAATTCATAACTCTACCTACTTCCTTTTACAAAGCTACCAAATGCATGAGTGTCAGCAAGAGCGACTCAATCGATGGGTGACAGTAAAACTTTATCACGTCATATGTTGTTGACATTAAAACGGTACCAAAGAAGGATGATGAAATGTGTTAAATAATTACAAATTACATCCACAACAGCTAAGGCTTACAGAGATACATACGTGTATAATAACTGTTCAACAAAGTTACCCAGCAGTCTGACAGCTTGCACACAAACAAATTACGCAACCTGCCAGCCTAAAGCGTACAGGGCCAGCTGTCACTCAACCTGCAGCTTGTTTGTGCGGTTTACCGATACGGATAAAAAAAAGAAACCTGAACTCACTCGATTCACAGTCGGAAATTAACAAACATGTCCAACTTGTTCAACAGCCACAAATGTCTCAAACAGGCTTAAATGTAACGAGGGAACATCGACTTGTTCGGTTACAGTGTGTCCGACAGACCAACAGAGCATCCGATTCAGTGACAAACAGCTACAAAAACACAGAGGCACGAAAATTATTTCTCCAAACCCGACTATGTTCCCTGTGAGCGAACGTTTGTGTCACTGTTGGGCGGTTACGAAAGCATCAACGCTTGACAACAAGACAGTTTCTTTGCGCTATGGGCTAACGTTAGCTGGCGAGCTAGCTGCCCTCCGCGTAAAGTAAACATATAAATAACGTATGTGCAAAAAAACAAAAACAAATCTGAATTCAAGACAAAGCAAATGAATATCGCGGTTCAGACTGGGACGACATAAACAAAGAAAGCACGCCAAGCCGCCGGCTGTCTTTGCTGCTTTTCTTTCTTCTCTTCACCGAAGGTTCAAGCTTTGGAGCTAGCTCTTCTGCACTAAAGCTAGTGCCGCAAATTCATAGTCCTGTCTGTGAGAAGCTTCTCTTGTTACTCATAAGCTCGTCCACCGGTAAATGCCCACCGCGTCCCTGCCTCGGATTTAATGTGTCTTCAACGTCAGGAGCAGATAAGAGCAACACAGTGTCCCAAACAACAGCAACTTCGGGCATCAACAACAGCCAGCAGGATCAGCTGATAATTCAACTTCCTGTGTTCGTCGCACGTTGGCGTTGACGTGATGACGTCAT
Organism: Nannoperca australis; assembly: GCA_036023655.1. Classification (NCBI taxonomy): domain Eukaryota; kingdom Metazoa; phylum Chordata; class Actinopteri; order Centrarchiformes; family Percichthyidae; genus Nannoperca; species Nannoperca australis. The sequence goes on along the minus strand of JAVQJD010062231.1, from coordinate 32,339 downwards.
GGTCAGCTTGCACAGTCAACCGAGAAGCGCGTGGAAGATTTGGGTTTTTTTGGTGAGACAAACAAACAAAAACAAAACACAAACAAACAAAAGCTTTGCGTTCAAGACTCACGCCTAGGTGTTTTACATTGTGTATATAAAACGTGTGTTCTTTGAGCAAAATGAATGAATAGTTTACTACTATTTCTCAAAGGACCTTCTTTCTGCAGCTCTTCTCCTCAGCAGCTAGCTCCTTCTGGAAGATTTAAAGAATCATTTAAAATGTTTCATTTCTTCTCACTCTGATTCAGAGCTTCTTTCTTCTCGCTTCGTGGGCTTCCATTTGTTTTGTGAACCCCTGAGCACCTTTTCTTTGTCTTTGCGCTGCTTCTCAAGCTAGCTCTCCTTTTCCCACCACTCATTTATTTCCTGCAACTTGTTGACCTTTTCTCAGTGGTGTCCTCCCCCGCGGCCTGAAGACCAGTCTAGCTTGGGAGGATGAACGGTTCTTTCTCTTTCATGTTGTGTTTGGTACAGCCATTCTGTCCCCCTGTCCTGATGGAAGATCTGTCCTTATTTCTCTCTGTCCTTTTGTGGTTTGTCTCCAAATGACTTTTTGTTTCTACTGTGCTACAGTTCAGTTTACCCAAATTACAACACATCTAGCCATGGAAATAGTTTTGATTTAATTTATCCAGACTTTGAGATATGTCTGTTTCTGTCACCAACCCCACACAATGGAGGTCAATAGGAGTTCCTTAATGGTTCTCTTATTCTGGCTGATTAGACTGCTCTCGTTGAAGAAGGGCTGAGCTATGCTGGGAGTATCATGACGTCACTAAACTCCACACAGTGATAATAATTATAAAAGTGTACGTTGTTCCACTCCAACAGGAGAAACAAACCAAATTGGTAAGTGAGATAGATGTCAATCAAGCACAGTCACCACACCACGCAGTCCCGAGACGAGGTGTAATCAGGCAAACACTTAAGTGGTTGGAGCTGCATAGGGTCTTTAATTCCAGGGAAGTACCTGTTTCAGTGTAAAGAACACACAAATACAAGGATTCATACATGTTTATTATGAAAAACATCCAACATTTTGAATTGAATATCTCATATCTTAGATTCCTCTGAGAGGACAAGCTCAACCCTAAAACAGAGGGAAAGACAGACCACACACAGGAAGGAGAAACCTGGGGAGTGTGTACAAGCCACTAAATATCACAGAGTTCTTTTTTGGAGCTCTAAATAAAACCAAAGTATAAATAACTTAAACACAAAAGAAGAAGATAAACAGTTCAGGTAAAAAAGGAAGAAAATGTTTGTAGCTTGATTTTTTTGCCTTAATGCCTGCATTAAGAAAACTGAGGGAGGGAGTATCAACTAAGGTGATTACATGGGTAACCATTTTAAATAATTGTATAATGATACACTGGGTGGGTGTAGTGGGGAGAGGTGGTACACCGTGGTCACTTCCTAACTACAACTTAATCTGACTTAGTTGTTGTGTTAACCTGTTATGTTTCTTAACCTGAGCACACTGTTAAATCCATAACAATGCATTTTAATGTTTGACCAAGAGTTGCGGCAGTTTCTACAGATATGGCAGATTTCACAGGACCACAAATATGTTGCTTTATTTCTAAAATGTATCTGGGAAACAGCTTGATTGGCCATTATCGAGCCGGAATACAGACATAACCAATTAACTCATGACTTACAGATGTCCAAGACCTACAGAAGGCCTGAGCCTTCATCCCAAAACGTACTGTTCCTGACTTTTTGCGCTGGTTCTAACCCAATGCTCTGTCTGTTTTCACTGATCTTAATTTGAACATGTATGTTTTTAACTTCCTGATCTGTCCAACATTAAGATGGCTCCATTCCACTAAGTGTCCCAGTAAGCAATGTTATTGAGGGAGCATACACGATACCAGAGCCCTGGAACTGGCTCTCCTAAATGGAACCCATCCATTGTTAATGTTGTCAATTCCACCAGTGTCTGCTGTGAAGAGGGTCTATTACACAGCTTCATGGAAACATAACAGCCGCTGTGCACATGTAAATCTATGACAGCTTTCACCCACATGACCTGAGCCTCATCTAAACCCATTTTATGCTCCCACACGTTCTAATGCCTTCCTCTGCTCCTCCACCCACCTCACCTGCTCATTCAAAGTCTTCAATGCCACTTCCCTTCTGTGTCTCATCTGTTGGACTTTTCAACATGATATCAGAGTTAGTCACAAAAGTCCACCGCTTATCACGCTGCAGGCGCCCTCAGACAGGAAGTACGTTTCACACACTTGATCTAATTAAGTACCGAGTCACAAGGCCAGCTGACTTCGCAGCATCAGTATGCTGTGAGAAAAATGGATACATTTAAGCTTTTCTCCCTTGTCTCTGTGGGGAAAAAATGAACTAAGGCTGCCAATGAGAAAGTACATCTTCCGACCTTAGGTTACCCCAATCAAGTCCTCCCATGTAGTATTCAAATGTCAGGATGAAAAATGCATTGTTTTTTGTTGCACCCTGAGCTTGATTATTTGGCCTTGTGCGTTTTTGCTAATGAGGCTGTAGAAAAAGTTGACAAATTTGTTATCGTTGTAGCTTATGCAGGTCTTATCATCAAGTTTATCGTGTTTTTTGAGCTTTCAGTTCACTTGTTTATTTGAATTTCAACTATTAGTTTTAGCAACAACATTTCTTTACTCCAAAACTTCTTGTAAAATGTTACAAACACATGGCTTTCTTTCAATGGATAAAACTAGCTCATGTAAAGCTCATTAAAATTATTAATAAGTCAGACTGAGAAAAAAAGAAAAGCATGAATAAAAAAAATATTTTTCTTGATTATAATAATTATAATAAAACCGTTGAGTGCACTAATTGTAAAACACACTGGGAAATGAAATGAGCTTCTAGATGCACAATATAAAAACATTTATACTGCCTAATATCAGGTCTTGAGTAAATCCACATCCAATGTATTTAACCCAGGAAGCGGATTTCCTTAAAAAACACCAATAAAAATAACATTAATAAAAGGAACACATGAAACAATAATAAACTAAAGCAACAAAATTCATCCAAACTCCCAAATTTCTGGAGACATTTCATAATCTCCAACTCAACTTGACATAAAATAGCCTACTGCTGCTACTACTAGTTCTTAACAAAGCTAAATGAGTACATATACAGAAGTGAGCAGTAATATATAAAAAGTAAACATCATGACTTTCACACAAACAAAACGATAAGATAACAAAACATACCATTTCATTACACTAGTGCTGTAACAGGACAGGGAATAGTATTTAGACTGCATTTAGGCATTTACAGTCCTTTAATGATGAGGAATATCTGGGTGATACATGGATTAGATGGATCCTAACTAAACTGAATTGCTAGCACAGACTGCACACTCTGATCTGGGCTGATCAATTATTATTGTGGACTGCAATCCAATTTTAATGTCGTAGAAGTAACAGAAGTGATGTGACACATGCAGCTGATATGTTTTGTGTTTTTGAAGAGGTTGTGAGCTGATATCCATTGGAATAAGTAGCATGGTATAGCAGTATGTTACCTTTCATCGCTGTCAGGAGCCATGTATCCATCCTAATTGTCCACTTTCCATGAGCTGAGAAAAAAAGCCCTGTTTTGAGCTTTTCAGAAAATCCAATGGCTTTTTAAATGGTTTCTTTAGCTCACAAAGCAGGATATGTTTCTCAGCCCATATAGGAGCATATAAATCCTTCAGTTTCAAATTTGGAGATACATGCATCTCCTCCTGTGTGACACAATAACCAACAAAAGATGCATTTTATCTGCTCATAGTGTCTCATTAGGACACAAAAAATATCTTGGTTAAATAAAAGCTTTGTCTGGCATGCTACAGTTTGGGACCACGGCAAGAGAACACCTAAATTTAACTTCACTATAACAAAGCCTCGAATCACCCAGTTATTCCTTATCGAAGCGCTGCAAAGAGAAGGCTCTCACGATAAATAGGCTGCATAGGGAGCAATAAAGAACATAGGTAGGCCTGTGTTTGGTTTCATTCATACAAAGAAAATACATACGGAGAACAAGACCGATTGTGTCACATAGTGCAAAACCCCTCATAAGGCAAAGGACGTTTGAATTGATCCCCCCCACTTCCAGAGCCAAAGATAGCAGAGTTTGTGTGTTTTCTTTGTGAACTGTCCTGCTTCGAGGTTGTTGCTACATAACCTGTGATTCTATAATCATGGGCATCTCACCATAGTGGTGTTTTAAAGAGATCATGAAAATCATAGTACAGCAATCACTTCTTAACCCTACAACCAGGAATACTTCTCTCTAGATTCTCTCCTCCCACCTGCCTCTTTTATTTTATTTTTTATAAAATGCAACTCAGTTTCTCCTTCTTTCTTCCTTCTCCTTCCCTCCCTCCTCCCTCCCTCCCCATTCCAGCAAAGTGAACTTTGTTCTAAGAAAACAGCAAGTTTCAGGAAGTAAGCAAGGTATAGTGGGGGTTAAAAGGGCATGTTCACAAATGTGAAGTGTTGCACAACACTGAGCAATGCAGAATCCTTTTTTTTCTCCTTTCCCTCCGTAATGACATTTGTACCCCTTTACAACCCCCCTCACTCTATTTTCAACATCTTTTATTAATAGAAAATATACTTTTGGTATTTGAATCTACCTTCAACCATCAAATCCTTTAAGACCTGGACAAAAGAGATCAAAGTTTTTGACCTACTTGATCTTTACTTTATAAATCTGAAACACCCTTTTGACTCATAAAACATAAAACTTCAACTCTGGATGTGTCACATTTCTATATAATGCTTACTCAACTGCTCATTTTCCTTCCTCTGTATTTAAATATATTCAACTACTTTTTGTCCAGGTCCGTTGTGTCCTTAAAATCCTTCTTTTCTTTTCTTGCTTCACTTTCAATTCAATCAAGTCAGGACGTCTATTGACTTCTACATCTCAAAAATGTTTGGAGTGTGAAAACAATCATATCAAACCTGTTAGGAAATAATGGTGAACAATTGCTCTACAATTGCAGTTTCAGTTGACTTTTTTTCTTCAGTTGATTGTATTGAAAGTGAATGGACAGCCAGCCCCGGTTTTCTCCTCTTCCTCCTTCCACTAATTCCCCATCCTCGTCCTCCTCAGCGCATCTTGTGTTCTACGTCAGTGTTGGCCATGTTTGAGCCAGGGCTGGGGTCCTGCTGTCGTCTGGACTGGGGAGAGAGAGGGATGGAAGGATGAAGGGAGGAATGAGCAAGCGTTAGACAGAGGAGAAGAGAGAATGAAAGATATGTGAAAGATAGCAAGAAAGGGATCAGAGAGAAAGAGACACTAAATTGAGTACATTTTTTCAAGTATTAACAGATGTAAAGACAAACTGGTAAAACTTCTTAACATTTTAAAGTATATTATTATATAGTTTTACAACTACTTTACAGTATTACAACAACAGTATTGTGTGTTTTATAACTGCTCAGAAATGCTACAGGTGAGTTAAAATAAAATGTTACCTTGGAAAGTAAAACAAACTATTCTACAACTGGCTGACATGAGATGAACAAAAATGTGCTGTTCCACAAACCGTCACTCGGGGGAGCCAGAGACCTCTATTAGGCGCAGTGCTGCTGTTTAAACACTTTACTGATGTTGATATTTTAGTCAAGGTAGCTGGCAGACAGACAGGCAGACTGACAGACATACAGGCTGTCTGGTACAGACATACAGACACACATGCACACACACACACACACAAACACACCAAGTGGATAATTAGGTCATTAGAAGACATCAGAATGACAAGACTTTTAAATATATTTTATGTGAGAGAGAGAGAGAGAGAGAGAGAGAGTGTGTGTGTGCGTCTTTGCTCCTTAAACTCTGGGTCACACCTGTTACCTAGCTCAAGCCCTGGCTCAGGGCAGGGGGAGAGGTCAAGGGCCATGGTGTCACATGGCACTTCCTCCGCCCACACATACACATGTGCATTCTGTCAAGCAAGAAATCTACCTATTGTTTATGTCACGGAATTTTCTCCAAAACAAATGGAGAGAGGAGCAAGAATCATGCAAACACATCTTTTCTTAAAAAAATGTAAAAAGCACACTCCGCCTTTAATGCTGGGTTACAAACATCTAAGTAACAATTAAAAGCAAGTAAAATTCAGGCAAAGTTAAGGTAGAAGGACTGTGCATAATTTCACGTCTTCGAAGTGGACTAACGTGTGCACTCATACATAATTCAATAGTTTCATCCCAAAATACTATTATGCCTGAGGGGAAAAACAATGCTACTTGAAAGTCCATGCATTGATATATAAAGACAAAAAACACAGATTCCAAAGCACAAGTGTGAATGTCTTAAAATGGCTTATTAGATTCAAATAAACCAATAACATGCTTTGCTTCAGTGGCAACATTATAACTGCAGATGTTCAATGCTTTCAAATTATGTTTATGTAATAACGATGTCCAATGCAGCACTAGCTTATTATGCTAATTAGTGTATTGGAACGTTGCTTATCTTTTGTTTTGTTGTTGCTTTACAGGAGGAAAACAAGCAGAGAGTCTCCACTTTATCGTTCAAAATTCAAAGATTAGAATTAGTTTGATACATAACTGGCACTTCCCTTACCTCAGCATGCATGTTTTATCAATTTGATGAACAAATATTGATTAGCCTCAGTTCAGGTAAAGCTCTGGGTCACTGATCTTTTTGGCAAACAGAAACAACTTTCATCCCTTCACAACGCGAAGGGACAGATTTTAAACGTCTCACTGCTCTGCCGTTTCAAAATATGCCTCGAGGCGGCGGCCATTGAATCATTCATGACATTCCTTTACAACACAAAAAGAGCCTATTGTAATGGAAATGTAATTTGTCATCTCTTCTAACACACCGCTGTAGTAGCGTTCATCAATACCGCAGCTGATACGCAAACAGAAAGGCGAAAGGCAAATAAAATACTGGCGACTGCTGAGCAGCTGCCATGAAATAACAAATGTCATGAGACATTCTGATCATTTAGGCATATATCCTACAACTGTCATACTTTATCAGTCACAAGACACCGTGAATCACAGGACCTCTTGCAGAACGGTGAAACTGAGAGCTCAAGATCACCACAAAACACCATCTTGCTTGCCTGTTGCTTCCCACAAAGAATGCAAGGTATGTTCACAAGTCAGAAATGGAGGAAACAATCCAACAAATATTTGTCCCACATACTTTGGGGACAGGCATCCGCAGGGCACTTATCAGGAGGCAAATGTGCCAAATCTCGCCCAACCCTACCCCCACCCACCCCCCATCCGCTTTACACAGGTGAAGAAGTAACAATGTCAGACGCCTGCCTCTGTTGACACTGTCAATCCCACCAGTGGTAATCAAAACAAGAGCGAGGAGCAAGTAAAAACAAGAACTGACAACTACAGTCCCACATGAGTGCACAGAGTGTCTCGTTTATCAAGAGAGCCCGGTGTCTGTTTTGAAAGGGCCGAGGGTTTACAGCAGTAATGTACTTCAACCTTTACCGGTCTGAACTTATGACACTTGCAAACTGAAGAATGTCGTACTTTCACAAACGCATTCGTCACACAAAAAGAAGTGGTCAACGCGTTTTCTTGCAGCAGAATCAAAGACATTGTGGATTTCAGCAGAAATGCCTCCTGGATTGGGTTTTCGGAGCGTGATACTGTGTGACATTTTGTAGGAGGAATGGTCAAAACAATGTGATGCCCTTACACCTAGAACTGAACTGACTGGACAATTAATTGATATATAATTTTCAGTCATTTTTCATAGATATATGATAGTACACTGAATATCTTTGGGTTTTGAATTGTGATCGAACAAAACAAGTTTATTGAAGACGCTGCTGGGAAACTGGGATGGCCGACGTTTTCACAGTTTTCCGTCAGACCTGGAAACTGTTTTTTTCAATCTTGTTCTGAATAACAAAACAGAACTTTTAATCTTTTATTATCATTCAACTGACCGCAATATATTTCATTCTTGAACCTTTAATTAGTGGCTGCCTGTCGGACCGAATAGCCTCTAGCTGACTCCGAACTCACCTGAGTGAGGCCGCAGATGTTGACAGGTGAAAGGATCACATCTCCTACGACCTCAAATTAAATTAAACAGTACTGATTCGGATATATTCTATGTGCTATTTAATGCTGTAAACTATAAATGTGGTATTTATTTAGATTTACAGGAGCAGAGATAGACTTCTATTCAAACCATCAAATAATGACTAATATCAAAGCCTGGTGTAATGTAGACAACAACAGCTCATTTATGTTATGGGCTAGCTAAGACATGTCCCACTCTGGAGTCTTATGTGAATGGCTTGTCATGGTAAATAACATGGGTGATCAAGTTTTTGGTAAAAGGGTCTCACGCCAGTTAGGAACCACAGGTTGAAGACAGGTCCTTGATGGAAATAGGACAAGACTTACTGATCCCCTACACATGTTTACAGGTAGGGTAGGGTGAACTGGAATAAACCACACCTTTAAATGAAGAATTATTGTACACGCACACTAATCTAATTATTAAAATGAAATCAGTATTACTTCAAGGGGAACTAAATGTTCCAGACTCCCACTTGCATCCACACAAATGCTGGCAACAATAAAACGTCCTCTTCTCTTTCCACTCATTCCTATGTTTTCTTACGTTATTATATCGACATTTAAGGTGGTAAAATATCTCTCCTACACAACCTTCTCCCACTGGTTCCCTCTACAGGACCCCTGGCGGTCCCAGGACCCCTGTCTGGGTCGGCGGCGGTAAGTTAAACGCTGCCCGTACCTTTTTTGTAAACACTGAGAAGTTGTCTTTTGGCGTGGGCTCGTCTCCAAAACCCAGGTGCACACGCTAAACTAACTCCGGAGCAAATAAACCAAACACAGGCGGCATCACATTCGGGGAGAAACGGAGCTGCGCGCCGGTGTTTTCTCGCCCGCACTCAAGTTATGACAGTAGCAGCTAGTTGTGTTGCAACGTTACGAAGTCAACACGCAGTCGGTAATTAGCTACCATTCAATTCGGCGAAACGAAACGACGGCTAGCAAACTTCTCTGCCGTCTCCGCATCCCTGGACGTGGACTTGCATAAACCTTACAGTTAGCGGCACCGTAACTCACAGACCCGTTAGCTTACTCGTAAGGACACGACATTCCCCTGCTGCCGTACGAACTGGAACTTGGCAACCGAAGGAAACTGACGAGACTTGTGGCTGAGGCACTTTCAATTTTGCAAAAAGGAACCCTTGGCTAACTTTTCCATACCATTCAGGCGCCGAATATCTCCCCGTCGATACTACCACTTCTTGGCAGCCATATATCCCGGTTTTGACAACGTCGTCTTCGGCAGGAATAGCGAAAATCCGAGTGTGTGTGGCTCAACCACTGCCAGAGCCCGTGATTGTTCGCTCTCGGCTCCTCTCTCTGGGGCTCCGGTAACAGCCGCTGCAGTTTTTTCCACCAGCCTGGCGCGGGCGCGAGCGCGAGCGGACTGGGATACTGGGCAGGCCGGGAGAACCGCGTGAACGCGCAGTTCACAAGGCACACCAAACCTTCCATACAGGTGGAAATCTGTTTGTTCTGAAGGCCTGTTTGTAAAAAATAATAGAAATCCTAGATGCTTTTACATAAGCGGTAGCCTGAAAGTGATAGGATGTAAAAAAAATTAAACGACTACACTTTTTAATTGATTGATTATAATCAGTTAATCGTTGAATCATTTAAATGAAAGTCTCAGAAGAAGCTAGCAAGTGGACCTCGAGTTTCCAAGGTCAGGAATGAATTCTCAAATTCATTAAAGTTAATTAGCAAAAAAATATGCTGTTGTGGCTAATATGTCTTAACCTTAATGATAGCTACATTGCTTTAAGTTTAGCCATCAACTGTATAGCTTGCCAACGTGTAATAAATAATATAGATAAGTCTTCTGCTTTAACAGTCTCATTAGATAGTGAAGTCCATTTTTTATGTGATGTCATGTATCATATTTATGGTTACTGGGACTCTGGGCAATGCATCTTTTATAGTCAGTTGTGTTCAATGACCAGTGGTAAAAAAAGGAAGCAAGTACATTTATTTATGTACAATTTTGAAGTGCTTGTGCTTCACTTTTTTCCAAACATTTAACTGTTTACTTCACTGTATTTATTGGACACTGAATGAGTCAGTAGTAAAATAATAATAATCTGAAACATTCTGGGGTCATTGTGCATAACAAGTACTTGATAATTAAAGTACATTTTGCTGATAATATTACTTACCAAATTAAACTGAAGGGCTTTTACTTTACTTTACTTTACTTGAGGCCACACTTCAAAGCAGAAGTGATTGAAAGTAGTTATTCAGAAGCGTGTTTGTGTGGAAAAGACAGCTGATATCAGAAGGAAGCAAACAGATGTGCAGCACAAAGCCACAGACGGTGAGTGTGAGCACGTTATTGAAAAGCGTTGAGTGCAGTCAGTGTGTCTTTTACTGACATGATGCTGCTTCTCATAAGGGATCATGAGCGCTGGAGAGGAAACCCCCTCCTCTTCTGCTGCCTTCGGGTGCTGTGGGAAATATTCCAATCATGATTAAGGGCCAAGTTTACAGGAATAACACAGGTAAGTGTAACTGTAAAATGACCTATTTCCCCCTCCACTCTGAGGATAATATTTAGTTTAGAATAGCATATGTAACAAACTTTACATTTAGTTTTAAAGTTAATGCTTTGCAGTTGATGCAAGAGACCATTAAGATCACACCCAGCTTGTGGGAGCTTCAACATTTGCTGCTCTGGAGCGTCTTTTTCTACAGAATTAAAGTCGATAATAACAAGCAATGGATTGTATGTGTGAGGCAGCTTATGAGAAATCGTAAAAACAAGCTTGTGGGGAGAACCTGAAGGCAACATGCATTTGGGAAGAGGAGGAGCTGAGCCAGAGGTTGACATGTGGGAATGACTCAAGTTTTTTACACATTCCAATCATTGTTTCCTCCTCCTCCTCCTCCCTTCCCCAATCCCGGGCGCTGAGGCCAAGGATTTTCTAGGGCTTGGGGAGATGGAGAGGATGATAGTTCAAGGAAGAGGAAGGATGACTCGCACTTTCCTCTTTTGCCTTTTTAACAGTAATTCTCCTCAGCTGAATAAATACGACTTAGCAGGATACTGTTGTATACTTTTGTGCAATTAGCCCGCATCCCTCACGTGCGAGAGCACCATGCTTGTCTTTAGAGATGAAGACAGAGGAGACAATAAAGCTAACCCCATTTGGAAATTGCTCATTTTAAGCAGTCCACTTTTGCATTATATGCTGAAGTATCCAAAAAGCCCTTTTTAAAATAGTGGGGATTAAAGTTAAAGCCAAAAGAACTGGTAAAACACTTGCCAGGCACACTTTTGATCAAATAGGCAATTTTGTCATGTGGAAAACTCATCATCATTGTCTTTATAGACATATTTTTATCTCCACATTTTCTGGCATAACCATTACTAGCAGTATTTTGTGATCATTTGTATACAGGTTTCCAAAAGTGCAAAAGTGTTCCTTTACTGTGATCAAGATCATTTTCAATTCCCTCAAATATTTTTTGTCTGTAAGGCCAAACCATTTTGAAATAACTGAATGAGAAGCCAATAAAGTCAGTCGACATGCATCAGGCAATAGTTTCATTTCTTGGAGAGCATGCAATATGACATTGTATTTTGCCCTGTAGCTACCATGAAGAAAACCAATGTTATAATCCAGTGTGTCACTGCCATTTTCAAAATAATCAATATCCAACACTTTGAGGAAAATTAAATTTCAAGATATTAAACTAAGCTGAAACACTGGCAACAAAAAAATGTTTTAGCATCACAGTCACTCTAAATGATTTCAAAAGGGTGTTAATGCAAGAAACTCACATGTAGCGTAGGTAATCCAAGACATGCCACCATGTTTATTATATTATCAGTGTGTATCAGTATCTGTATCAGTGAGTGCATGTCATCACAAAATGCTGACTTTGGTGGAGCTAAGTCCCAGAGACAGGGCGGCGTGAGTCAGGGTCGGCTGGAACTGACGCAATGAAGTTTGAACTGACTCACATCAGCAACACAGTTAACAAATGAGAACATTGATGATGGAATGAAGAAACATGGGCTAACTCTGGATGAGAAATGACATTTTACTTTGCCCTATTATGGAAGTAGAAGCCGACAGAATATTTCATATCCCTCGTCTTTCATAAGGACTCCATTTCCATCAGCTTTCGGGAGACCTTTAACCAGAAGACATGGGTTAAAACCTTTGTTACAGCAAGTATCTGTCCTGCTTAAGTATCTTTAAGCAAGCCACAGAAGACAACCAAAACACTAAATGTCCTGCAAGGAAAATCAACAGAGAATCAGAAATACTATTGCACTGAACCAGTGTTTCTCCTTTGAGGAACTTTCAGGCGACAAAGTATGATTTATTTGAAATCATCTGAACATATGATTGAATAATAGATTATCCTACTCATAAAGTAGTTTAATTAGATTGTCAAATGAAAAAGCTACCCAATCACAGTTAATAGTGACCTCCCACTCCAGACACTGAGGTCAACAATGGCCTTCAGCAGTGTCTCACTGAACTGAATTCTTTATTGATTAAATAAAGGGGGGGATTTTGTGCCATTGGAAAGTATTTCAAAAAAATCTATCACTGTAGATGATATTGGCTCACATAATCAAAGCAAAACCACACTGCCAACTGCTTTGACCATGCCTCAGGGGCACTAACAAAAGGTAGCTTATTTTGACCATAACAGTGCTAACAGAAACCATTCAGGACATTGAAACAGTTGAGTGCCAATTCAGCACATGACGCCTGACTCATCCTCTCTGCTCTGAGTCACTCCCTCCCTCCTCTGGTCCAGGATCTGTGGCTCTCTGCGGGTGCTGGCTCCTCTCCCTAATGTCAACCACGGGCAGGAAAGCGGCCACAGATGCAGACATGGCTCTACAGAAGAGGAAGGGGCTGTTTTTATTTCACTGGGTGTTTCTTTGTGAAGACAAAAGACCGGGTGTGATGGTGGCGTGGCGAGAGCAGGGCAAGCGGAGGGACATCTTGAGGGAGTAGAGCACAGCCACACCATTTCTCTGCTCCAACAGTTCTGTCATGTCTTCAAACAGATTGATGAAGACAGATTGGCAGCTTGGAGTTGGGTGAAACGGGTCAAAATCTGGACTTAAACTAAAGGTAAAATGTGATAACAAGGTATGAACCATTACTCTTCACCATTCATCCCTTTCCCCCTTTTTCCGTGTGTTTTTTTTCTTTTTTTACAGCTTTGGGCCAACATCAAAGCAAAAAGAAGGCTCTAGCTAAGCTCATTATAGAAATGAGCTTTGGGGCCTACTGCACACACCAAGCAGTGAACATGTGAAAAATGATCCCAGAAGTTAAAAGGTAAACAACTCTAATAAGGTAGTGAGCATCTCAGTGGTCACAGAAGCGCCACTGGATGTAGTTTATGTCCCATAGTACATCATAAAAGAGATAGAGTTGCTTTATATTTTGCATTTTTAGCCACACCAGCAGCATGACTCTAGGGATGGAAATGTTGGTAGGCAACCACTTTGGTCCGGACTGAAATATCTTCACAGTAATTTTGTACAGACATTCATGGTCCACAGAGAATGATCCTAATTAGATTGGCGATTCTGAATTTTCCTCTAACTACGCCATAAGGTTGACATTTTTGTTTTTTAGCAAAATGTCCCAACATGTATTGCATGGAAATTGTTCCAGATATTCACGGTGCCCAGAGGATGACCTCAAAAGACATTGATGATCTTTTCATCTAGTGCCATCAACACATAAAAACGTTGAATTGAAATGGCTCAACATCAACCAGATTGGCACAACATTTTGTAGACATGCATGGTTGCCAGATGATGTATCCTAATGACTTTTGTGATCCATTGACTTTTCCTCTGCTGCCACCATGAGGTTGATTTTTTTGGGAGCGAGTCAAATGTCTTAACAACTGGATGGTTTAGCATCTCCCCTTAGAATGAAGTGTAATTATTTCCACGACCCTTCAATGTTTCATCTAGCCTCATTAACAGGTAAAGATTTAAATTTGTTAAATTACTTTGGTTTGTGACCAAATAAATAGGGACAATTTGTGCTAATTTGCAAATGTTAGCATGCTAACACACTTGAACTAAAATAGTGAACGTGGTAAACAGTATACCTAAACACCAGCATTGTCACTGTGAACATGTTAGCATGCTGACATTACATCACTAAGAAACTAACTGTAGCTGTAAATTCTTAGTCTTGTCAAAAAACTTGTCCACATATTTTTTTAAATGCAAACCTGTTGCTCGCTGGCATTTGATCAGCCTGCAGATTGTAAAATTTCAAACTTTCACAACGTCCTCTCCACACTTTATCACATGGCACAGGGAGGCTTGGCTCTGAGGAGCTGAACTTTTGCAGTGTACATGTAAAATAGAAACATGGAGTCCCCCCTCTGTCCACACATCATTATCATAGCAGTCAGCAATTGTAGTATTAGTTCACTGAATAATACCGGACACTCTCCTGTGGGAACAGAACATCTGTTAAAGACATTGTTGGATATAACACTGCGACACATTTATGGACAGGAAGTCTCAGCTGGCAAAGAGGAAAAGGGCATCAGTGAATGGAAACAGGAAGGGCTCATAATATCAAATCAAAAACAAATACAGTACTGTGTTTTATAGTTTGCATCCAAGCTAATTGGGCAGCCTCTGATCATATAGGAACATTCATTTTAAATTATATTATAATATAAATCTGATTTACTAAAAAGGATTTATGGCAGTCTTCTACAGTCATTTTGTTCTAACAAGGCCACGAGTGGGAAAATCCTCAAGCATAATACAGTAGGTTATTGTTTTCCCAAAGCTGTGTGCAGCTCAGTGGCTGTGACTGAGCCACAGAGTGCTAAATCATTTGTGTCTCTTTCTCCAGATTCCAGTAAATTACAGCAGAGCCGCTCAATTAACTTAACCAATCCAAACCGTTTTGACTCCACAACCAACTACAAGTAAATAAGCTTAGGCGCTGACCAAGCACAATTCCAAACAGTGATGTATTACAGAAGATCAGCCACGTTTTGATATTGTAGATTGATTTAAAAACTAGTTCGTTAAAAGGCAGTTCTTGTTAGTGTGTCACAAACTGGGAATGCAGCATTTAGTCTGGCAAATAACTGAACTTCAATATTTATATTTGCAAATGTTAGACACTCCATCAAAGAGAGATCGTTTTAACACTTGAGAGTGGCTGTTACATACATTTTACTAACTTTGAGAGAGACTTTCTGAATAAGATGAAATAAGAAATCTAGGGCAATGGTACAAAGTGTACCTAACTTTGATTTTCGCTTCAGTGCAAACATATTCCCAGCATGTCATGAACCTATCCAAACAAACTGACTGACTGGTCACATTGATGTAAATACGTTTATTGAAAACACAAACACTTTTTCACACTGGAAAAGAGAATAAATGGCACGTTTTTCTTCAGCAGAGAAAGAAAAAAAGAAAGTTTGCTCAACAATATCTCTTGGATATGGTAAATACAAACCCACTGACACATTTGTCTTTGATCAGATAATGGTTCAGATATTGTTGTGGAAGCATTTTCTATAAATGGACAGTTAAGACAGAACAGGAGCAATGACAGAAAATGTCTTGTCATCGGATTATTTTATAAAACAAACTACAGCTATATTAATAACGTGTGAACAGAGTTTTAAAAATATGTAAAAAATAATAAATAAATATGAGACATTACATCACCTTCACCTACATCATCTTAGCGGAGTCGTAAAAGACGGTTTAAAATCAATTGGGATGACAGATCGACAGGAAGAGCCACCGTCAGCGAGCGGCGTCTACTGAACGTCTCTGTGAATCTCAATCCATCAAATCACTTTGACTTGGTCCAATTATCTAGGGCAAAAGACAGCAGAAGATACTCATAATTCGTTCACAGCTGAAACTCAAATAATCCAACACTCCTGAAACAATTAAACAAGCTTTTGAATAAATGGACCTTGAGGTGAAATTGTCAATTAGACTAATTGGTGTATCTTGGTCAGACTGAGAGAGAAATCTTATGGTCTCTTAACTAGTGATTATTGTTATTGTTTACATTTTATTGACAAGACAATTCATAAAAAATATGACAGGTGAGAATGAGAAGTTATTAGTTTCAACAAAAATGTTACTGAAGTCATCAAAAGCCCTCCCATCCAAATAAAGCAGCTCTTACCTGTCCAAACGGTTGACCACGTCTCTCACAGTGTTGATGAGATTATCGTGTTCTTGGGGGTTACCGACAATGATGCTATGGAGCCTCTTCATGTAGGAGTCAATGGTGTCAAGAGTGGGCGTCTCTCCACTCCCTGTGGGACAACAAGTATGCTTAAAAACTGCTTTAACGCTTGTAGACGTCATTAAGGTGAAAGATGTTCACAGGACAACACAAACCTTGTCTTTAATTTATGTTGTTGCAACTACAACAAAGTCTACAAAAACCTAAAACACAGACGTTTGGACATCAACTAGATGGTGTAAGGGTGACCACTGAACGCAAAGGGCAGAAATCATCTGATGACAAATCAGAATTCGAAGGATCCAAGCACAACAACACCGGGCCTCCACTTATCACTACCGACTCCATCAAAGGATGCCTCCAGACTGCGTCACAGAGTCGCGGCCTTATGAAATCATTCCAGCGGTGTTACGTCAATTTGTGCTGTTTGCGGTGTCTGCGTCTCTGCTGTGTGAGCAACACATTCAAATAGGTGTGGATAATATTGCAAGAGAAAAGCTGTGGGTGTGAGCTTAACACGGGTACTGTATGCACATTAAACAAGTGTTTCTTAAATTAAAATAATGACCAGGTTCAAATTAAGAAGGGCTCCCAGCCTGACTTACATGGCCAGTGTCAGCAGGAACAGCAGGTGGTTCTACTGTACAACCTGTCGAAGCATGTATCTCTCCAGGAGGAGAGGCGTTGGAGTTCAAAGCACAGTCAATACACAGTGGACGTACGAACACAACTACATTACTATTTATGTCTCTGCTACCTTAAACAGTGACTCTGAAACTAATAGCTTGCTACAGAATTTGTGTCAAGAGATGTGTTACTGCCATGGCACATCAATAGCTGTTTATAATGAGCATTGATCAATATTAGAAAACTGTCTGTGTGTGTGTGTGTGTGTGTGTGTGGTTGTGAAAGTCATACTGCACCCTTACAGAAACAAAAGCAATTTTATGTTCCTCTTCCACACACAGCAGAATTGTTGACTTTCAAAAAACAGGGATACATTTCATTTTTGTCCAAGATTACAAAAACGAATGGTCCAAGTCGACACTGTCGTAATAGATGAGAGAAGAACTCTTGGTCAGCCAAAGGAGGCTGCAGGAATGCCTGACTTAATCATCATCTAGACATCCAGTGTTGAGTCATTTATCGTATTTGTATTGAAGCAAGAGAGAAAAAAAACTATTAACTAACAAAAAATTTTTCTATCTCAAGAAATCCCCTTAGTTAAAAGTGGAGAGGAACAATCATTGCACATATCTCAACTGTCCTGAAAACCTTCTAGGAGACTGGTCCTTCTACTGATCCTCACCTGGCAGAGGCACAGAGGAGAAGCTTGAGGTGAGTGCCTGGCGCAGGGTCTCCAGGTGTTGGTGGAGGAGGCCGTTGCGTCCCCTCTCTTGCATCACGTCGCCTTCCAGCCTCTCTACTGCGCCGCGCATGCTCTCCACGTGTTTCTGCAGCGCTGCGTTGCGCTCCTCGTACTCCATGTTGGTCTTGCGCAGCTGCCGCATCTCTGCTTCACGTGCTGTTGAGGAACACAAACGGAGAGAGAAACTGACACAATGGTACAACAGAGGAGAAGTCCAGCGGGACGATAAAGCAGCGCCATCATCAATTTTTGATTGGGCCGAGTTTGGGGCATCGCCGAGTTTGGTGGACCGGAGAACTATTTTGGGATGATGGAGCACTATAAAACGAAGTTCTCTTGAGGTAGCACAGGGGTGTGTTTAGAAACACTTAGACAAATGGAGGTTTAAAAAAAGTCACAGCACACCAACTGCAAGGTATTTCTCGACAAGACAGCTGGCTGCCTTGAAGCTCTTTACCTTTGCTGTGGTTGAGGAACTCCTCTGTGAAGATCGGTATGTCAAACACAGTTCTGTCCTTCCCTTCTGCATCCTTCTGTTGAGAGCCAGAGACGGTAAGGGGGAAGGAGATAAGCTGAACGATGAAAACATTCGGCCACACAGACTGACAGCGAGAGGTGGTCATTTATCTAGCTGGGCTGCAGGTGGGCGGGCGGGTAATTGATTTCATACCTAGCCACAGGGGAAATACAGCAATGCAGTTTAAGAAATGAGGATGAGAAGTAATTTGATCAACGGTGCTGCTAAGATATCAAAGGCCCTGAAATTGTTTGCAATACATTTGCTGTAAAATGTGCTTCACAAAAGCAGCACAAGCTACAATGCAGGTTTCACTTGTTTAATCCATCGTCTGAAGGAACGCATCATCCTTCCTCATTTCTTAACATAATAAAATTTATGCTGAATCCCGTGTCCTTTGAAATCGAGGTGGGGGGTGGGACACTGGTATTCCTACAGGAATGCTGATTCCAATAAAGTCACCTTGGCAATAACCCTTCAGGAGTATACCACAAGACTAACAAAAAGAAACCTCTTAATTACATGCAGAACTTAATAAAAATGAATTACACACTTAGTAGAAGCCAAGTGTTTGGATCACGAACACAAACGCGGCACCAAAGCGGATTAACTCAGCTTTAGTGATGCAACAATGAGCACTCTATATGCGTAGAGCAAGAGGAGGGCAAACAGATTTAGATTTCTGGGTTTAGGTTCCTGGGTAAGAAAACACAGCAAACACAGACTCTAACCATAATTACACAAATTCATGATGAATGAAGTGAGTGGCACAGGAAAAGAGAGGCACAGTTGCACAGGTTCGCTTGGTTTTAAAGTCAAAACCAACCTTTTTTTGCAGATATTTTGAAAACCACGTAATTTGAACTAATCTCATGTCTTCAGCTTTGTGCTCAGAAAGTTATACGTTAGCACAAATTATCGAGATGATCTTTTCTTAAGGCCCAGACGCACTGCAGATATTTAGTAGTAGTAGCAGTAGTAGATATGAACCGGCTCTCAAGTGACTCTGATACCTTCTTGTGCTTTCCTTTCCTCACCTGGACAGGAAGTGCGGATAAAATACAATTATGTCTCAATAGTTAGAAGAGGATTTTAAATACAATATGCACATCTTAAGGAAAGTGAGTGCGAGCATGATGGGGCAAGAGGAAAGGAAAGAGTTACTGACCTCGTGAAGAGCCTCGTTGGCAACCTGGTGCCCAACATCTGGAAAAGAAGGAGTGAATAAAGAAAGGACAGCAGATGATTCATGTTTCCCCCGGCGCTGTGTGCCTTTTACAACATTGTGAACTGACAGAATGAATCAAAATAATCCCCCAACAATCCCATCTCTGCACTTTCTATTGTGAATCAACTGACATGAGGCAGAGAATCTACTTTGGTAGAGGACTTTGACTTTTCTCAAAGAATGTTTTCACCAAGGCAGAGCTGTTTATGTCATCAACATTTTTGATATTTATCCACAGTAACAAAAGGGGGACAGATAATGTAGACCACGTGTTGCGTGAGCACCGTAACAGCTCCTTGACCTTGAGTTGAAAAAGTATCCCCTTCCCCTGCCACATTTCCATTGACGGAAAACAAAACAAAACAAAAACTGAGTTCCGAGCTCCTACACGAAATAATGGAACGTGCCGTATTCACGCAGTGAAACATTGTCGGGTCAAGACCAATTTTTAGAAGCCAGTCTGAAGAGTTAAATCTTTCTTTCCTAGATTTATTTATTTCTGAATAATCATTTTAAAAAGAAAACAAACCACACAACCACATACCTGGTTTTTCCAAATGTCACCAGACATATGAAGAGTTTGTCTGACTTGCCAACTACGTTTTAAACAGTCATACCTCCTAGTGACGGTGGGCTAACTGCCAGGCAAACTAGTTTCACTGGTTGGTGCCAACTGCTATTCTAAGCAGATCTCACCTCCCCTGTGCCGCTTGCCCTTCTGCTTCTCCTGGACCTTTCTGGTGAAATGTTTGTAGGCCTCGGTCTTCTGGTACTTCTCCAACTCCCGCATGTAGCGCTCCTTATCTCGCTCCGCCTCATCCAAGTATCGCTGCGGAGAGAAGACTGAAAGGTGAGCAGAGCGGGGAGGACTGTGGGTAAGAAATTCTTCCTCATCAGGATTAGTTTCTTTCAAGAGACAGAAATCTGTATTTCCAATATTAATACCCTACATTTTCTCGAGGCTTGTTAGAGGAAATACTAA
The DNA here is from genome assembly GCA_036023655.1 of Nannoperca australis. NCBI lineage: Eukaryota > Metazoa > Chordata > Actinopteri > Centrarchiformes > Percichthyidae > Nannoperca > Nannoperca australis. The sequence continues at coordinate 11,865 of JAVQJD010062231.1, read as the reverse complement.
TAAAACCATCATGCATAGACCTTGTCCCAGGATACTGGCATATCTGACTCAGCTTTGAACTCTGTGTAAAACAACAATATGGTAGAAATCAGCAGAAAAGCTAAAGTGGCTCTATTCCACCTTTGGATTTAAAAACATGTCCAGACTTCTAAAAACTTATCTGGAAAGAATGGCAAGAAAAAGCCTAACTTTGATCATTATCTTAGTAGCTATGCAGGCGGTGCTTTGCTTACAAAAACAAAACAAGACGAATGTGACTTCTTTCAAATGAACCTGTGAGCTGTTGATGGAACTTTAAGGCAGTGGAAAGTGATCGTCCACGTTTTCCCTGGTTGAAGCACAGTGGCATTTGCAGTAGAATGACAAATTCTTATGGAAGATCTGCCCTAATATGACTGTAATAAAGTTCTATCACTACGAGAAAGCAACTTCATCCATTGTAATCTCTTTCTGCTATTGTTGCATCACAGTTGAGGGCATATCTAGGACACAGCACACAATGCCATCAAACTATGGCACTATAATCTGTGGAAGGATGTCAAACAGCTACCAAACACAGTTGTGTGTGTGTGTGTGTGTGTGTGTGTGTGTGTGTGTGTCAGTGTTTTGCTAGCTCCAAAACACTGACACCATGGACTGTACTGGCTTTCGTTCCAACACTCCTTTTGCTAGATGAGTTGGTTTGTGAGTGTTAGTGTGTCAGTGGCCGGATGATGGTCTTGTCTTGTGTCTTGAGTGTTCGCATGTTGCAGGTGAACATTCTGTGAAGTCTTTCGAGGTAGCGCTGGTGCAATCTCCGAAAGCCAAAGGGTAATGACACATTTTGCTGCTGGCTCTGCTCCGTTTGTTTTCTTCCACTGCTTGCCCTAGATATTCACTATTCCTGCACTAATCTATATTAATACTTATATAGAACTTGAAACATTTGGAAGGTAATCTCAGAGTAATATGCAAAGTGGAAAGGAAAGAAATGCAGAGCTTTGACACGTTTGTACGCTTAGTGTGTAATCCTGCCTGGAACTTTTTCACTGACCTGCTTCTCCTCGGGGGGCAGCTTGCTCCACTCGTTGCCCAGCATCCTCGTAATCTCTGGAAAAGGCACGTCTGGACGCTCCGCCCGTAGCTGCTCCCGTCTGTCGTTCATGAAGCGAACGTAGCCGGTTAGGGGGGCCTTGGGTGCATTGCTATCCTTCATTGGCTTCTTCCTCTTCCTCCCCTTGGTCCAGCTGCCACGACGGGGCTTCTGCAGAGACAACAAAAGCAGATATGTTTATACGGTTTAGGTAGCAATCCCCCGTGATATACACTGGCAGGCCATTCTTGGAAAAATATGTCATTGGATAGCTGTGTGTTCTTCTTACCTCATCTCCATTTCTCTGGCCGTTGTTGTCGGTGTTGGCTCCGGGAGAGCCTGTCTGCTCATCCATGACGTCTACGACTACAGGGAAGATCTGGAGGAAAACAGTGGAAGTTGTTAGAATTAGGAAAATTCTGGTACCGGTACGGTAAGAGCTACAAACCTAGCTGGTATTTATGAAGCGGTAAAGTCAGTTAAGGTAAGGCTGGGGGAGCCAGTAGGGAAAAAATAGGGACACATATTGCTGCGCATTGAAGGTGGGTTACACATTTTGAGACAGGGCTGGACTGAGGCATGGAGCATTGTCACCAGGGATGCTGCCCAGGCAGGAACTAGTGAGCAGACTGTTCTTTCTGGCGCGGTTTGTGTCCAAACTCCTCCCAGTCTTGGCTCCAAACCTCCCTTTGGCCCGCTGCATTTCCTCTAATAGAAATGTCATGCTGCTATCAATCATTATTGAGCAATTACCCCCCTCACTCATCATATGCTAATGTAGTATATTTTCAAAAGGAGGGAGGCGTGTTATGGTACTGCCTCATAATAAGAGATAATAGGACAACGCCTAAATGCTAACAAGCTCTGTGCTAAAAAATCTTTTTGTACTCCAAACAAATGTCTGTAGTGTTAAATCCAACCTTGAAGTTTGGCTCATAAAACTATGCTAAAACAATATTTATTTATGTTTAAACTCAAACTAAATGAATTAAGAGAACACATAATGCTGACTGGGAGTATGTGTGGGCAAAAGCCCCACATTGAGCTCTGAAAATAGAAACAATATCACTGTGTTTTAACCTTTGACCTCTAAATCACTACATGGGAAGTGAGCCTCTGCATCCTGGATGTGGTTTCTCTCCCCCCCCCGCTACAAAACACGGGGAAAACTCAAGAGGAATTAGCTGGTGTATCACCAAAAGCACTTTTGGGAAGAGAATATGTGGGAAAGATCCCCCCTACAACAACGTTCAAGTTATCAGGGGGTTGTCTTTCTAACATTTCTGTGATGCCTGTATTCAGTTCCTTTCCCCCTTTTCTGTGAAGCTTATTTAAACACGCCTCAGAAAAGAAAAAAAATCACAAACCCTTTCTTGCAGGAACCCGCAGGTAGGGCTTTGAGATGCTGAGTCTTTGCTATGAACAGAAAAGCTCAAAAGATAACAAAGAGCACAAGAATGACTGTATTCCCAGTGTTCTGCTTTCCAAACCTAACAAATCCAAGCGATGCTGCAGTGCCCTCCGCCGGATGAAAGCGCGCAACGCAGCATGCAATGATAAACTGCTCGGAGTTCTTTAACATTACAGCGTGGTGTTCCACTTTTTTACACCGTGGGCTTATCTTCTTCAACACGCCTCGTTGTGTATTTAAATGGTATATGACTACTGTACATTTGAGCATTAAATCACATTATTTCAAACTACTAAGCCCAGGATAAACTGACCGAAGGCCAACATGGACGTATAAGCAGGTAATTCCTATGTTTTACGACCCAAAGAAATAACTACATTGCATTAAATACCTCAATGGGTTGTTACGTTAGCATGTAACGTCCTCCGTTGGTGGTAATAACGCACATAACATTTCTGTATGAGCACACAGTCAGCAGTGCTGGAAGCATCTGCTAGAATTACTGTTAACGTTAAACTACAGTCCTGTAATGTATGTGCTGTGGTCAATATGTTAGAAATACTGTCACACTTGCAAGTGAGTGGTCCGAATCACATTTTGCTGCTTATATGCTACATTAGATAGAGATTATGACGAAATTAATGCAAACCGCTAGCGTCAATTCTGTTCACTTTGGCGAGCCTACGTTAACTTTACCAGCTGCGGTTTGGGTAATGCGGGGTCCAGCTCCACTGCTTACTGCCGTACGGTCGTTGAATGCATGCTATGCATTACGACAACCGTTAACCTTAAAGGACAAATGCACAATGACTTACTTATTATCAGAAACAATAGTCTGACAGTAGCACATTGAGACTGCTGAGCTAATAGCTAGCCGTATTGCTAGGTGGCGTTAGCACGCCGTTGGCTAGCAGACGGGCAGCTAACGTTCTGCTTTAGCTTACACTAACTCACCAAAATACATTTTGAAAACACCATTAAATGAAACATTTAATGCACAGATAGCTAAACCATCTCGTAAAAACCAACCTGATAACGTAATCCGTAGCTGTAACCTACCTGGCCAAATGATTTTCCTAATCAAAACAATACAGCAGCCACTCCATAGAATCATACCGGATAGACAGGCATGCAACGTTAAACTTCGCCCTGCAAAAGACTGTTGTTTCTGGCTGTATGTTTTAATGTTTCATGGGGATTGTGTTTTTGCTTGGTTAGATATGAGAATATCGGAGAAATGTATGGGATCTGTTCACTATAACTGGATAGTTTCGGATTCAGCCTATACTAGGTACACACCAGGACCAGCAATTTCATGAAAGCAAATTCTACATGCCGCCCTGCAAACATGACCTCCGTTATAGCAAACTGCTCTATACAATCTAATTCTGTGGCCCCTTCGTTTTCTTCGTGTATGTTAGACCAATGTCTTTAAGGGTGTTGCCTCCCCCTACTGTTAATGTTGCTTATTACATTTCTCAAAAGTGGCGAGTGTTCCCCCTTGAGAGACTTATTTACCAGACGTAGAAGTAGGCTAGGTTATGCACCAGGCCGTGTAAGAAGTATTAAGTGGATGAGATGAGGACTTCCTTAATCTGCTTTGGACATATGTAGGTTACTCAGGCAAAAACGATGCTAGGAGCAGAGTTGGCAAGCCCTCAAGCTTTTTGTTGTTTCTAGGGCATTCCTTAATGCCTATGTAGCAGCTGCAACTTGTAATGCTGCCATCACCTCTTCTTTCTGTGCCCTCTGCTCTCTCTGTAACGAGACAGACACACACACACACAACTCACTAACAGCAAAATTTACAGTGCTAGCAACACTGGGGTACAATCAACTTCTGCAAACAATCAGAACCTCATATTGCACTGAGCATCCCACATGCATTGATCCATTATTTTATTAATTTGACACAAAATACACAAACTCTGCACCACTGCTTGTGGAAACAACCCCTTTCATTGCAGCCTTGTCTCTGTCCAAACTGAAAATTCAGTAACACATTACTGTCCAGAATACAGTAATGAATACACAAGATTAATAACGAAGCCCCCAACCCAGAAAACCTCCCCTAACTTGACCAATAGAAAGTGAGAGAGAGTGAGAAGACTAATACTCTTATTCCAAATTAACAGATTGCATTTTCAACACCCAGGCGAGAGAAGCCTAACTGTAGCTGCAGTCTAATTGAAACTTTGATTGCAATCTCATCGCAATTATCCAGAGTTAATCCGACCCAATTCTCAGGCTCATTAAACACAGGTTGGTTACATCCAGAGTAGAAAATGAAGTCACAAACAAAATCATTAAAATTGAGCTCAAAACGCTTCTCAAATTTTCAATATCTTGTAGATAATCAAATCAATTGCTGGGGCCATACGATATGGTTTCCCAAGGATTCTCCCAAAGTTTCTCTGAACAAAGTGCCAAGAAAAAGTAAACCTTTAATACAAGACCTTAACATTCAGTTTTCTCTGTAAGTATAGTTCACAATTGGAAGAAATCTTATTTCACATTTTATGACATTGTCACACAGTAGTCCATCAGCATGGACAAGAGTTTGATATTTCTATGGCCTCACCATTCCACCAAATGTTATATATTTGAAATGTCTTATGGATAATTTTATGCTGAACACTCTGAATCATCAATCTGTGATATTTATATTGTGGTACAATTTTGAATTTACTATTTGGGTTTATCCGCGTCTGTCTAATTCTTCCTTGAGTGCCTGATGTGTTATGATAGTAGTTACAAAAAAAGAAAGTGAGTGTTTCTCAGAGTAACAACCCGTAGTCGTATGAATCGTGGCTGTATTGCTTTCAGAGGTTGCTGTCAGTGGAAAAACTGACATCTTTGGCTTTTCTACAATAGAATTGTCCTTGTAAGACATCAGTGAACATCAGTGCAAAATAGCGAGTCCACAGGGCCCACACCAAAACCTGACATTTGGTATTGATGTTTTAGATGGCTGAAAAGATTCTGCTATAAACTCAATTGAAGCTGCATTGTTAAACAGTTTGCCAGTTTAGTTATCTCTAATTAAAAATCTCCCCACAAAGCAACCTGGCCAGAAATAAAAGCTGATAGAAGTAAAAAAATAAAAATTTTACCAACTGGGATTTGCTAACAATTATAACAACAGGTATTCAAATTAGCTATGAGAATTTTTTAGTTGTACAGAAAAAACAGCATCTGCCAATAATATGGTAATGTCTACCAGCAGACTTCTCATATTCTGGTTCTCCAACCGTCATGAATTAATAAGAGGTAGCACTGCCTGTGGAATCATGTTTGTCACTAATTGGCTGACTTGGAACACACAAATGATGCAGACCAACTGTTCAACTCCCAGCAGAAGCATGTCTGGCTCGGTTTTTCCATTTTTCCCCCCATCCAGCATTAGTGGTCACTGCATTGTGGGCAGTGACACAGCAGACAAAGCTTGAGAAATAGCGAGCCAGGTTCAATCAGCTCTGAACTGGACACTCTTCAGATCCCAGCAGGCCTGCGGGGCGCAGCACCCAGCTGTCCCCTGTACCGCCATCCACCTGTCATGTCAGTTCCAATCATCTGGTCCCAAGCTTTGCGTAGAGGAAAGGTTTCCAGCCACTGGCCCTCTGTGGGTTGGTCATATGTCCTTGCCAGTCGGCTGGTGTGGCCTGGAAAGTGGCAACATTGTGACACAGACACACACACACACACACACACACACACACACTGCATGCACCAAGCCCTCCTTACGCCTCAGGATCTCAAGAGTGCTAATGTCACATGACGTGGCAGTAGGGTGAGAAGAGAAGTTAGTGAATCAGTGGATCATCTGTCTAAAAGTGATGTTATTGAGTAAAGTGTGATTTACCACTGTTTGAACTGTGAGCACAGCACTGCTAGTTATCATTGTTTTAAGAGAAACATTCAGATTTAAGCTGCTGCGAATGTACTCAGTCTTCTACAGCCAACAAAACAAATCCCCCTTTGATAACTATAAAATTCATTTCATACTCAAATTCAGCCATTTAATTCTCTCAGTATTGTTGCGAGCTAAGGTTCAGCCATACAGACAACGCACCAAAGAGCTAATTTCAAACTTCACAGCAGCTTTTCTGGCAGCAACAGGCATATTGTCAGCACATTTGATGTTTCCTTTGACAATGGGGAGAACACCTGTACACACAAAGCATTCGTGTTCGCTTGTAATGACAAGTGAGTTGTGGAAATAGTGGGGACACCGTGGAACTCTGTTTGGTTTCTGATTGTTTTTCTACTGCACCTTAGTATCCTTTATTCAATTTAAGGCAACTTATAGCTTGTTACGGCATTGCAACTGCACAATAATTATATTTTTGGTTTATTATTAGCTGTACATGTGTATTTTATTTAATCTTAATTTCAGATCTCATTTTATTCTATTTCAGGTGATTATAATTTCCTTTATATTGTGTTTTTAAATGTTTTGATGCATTTCTTTGCTTTATGTAAAGCACTTTTACATAAGCGTCGGCATGGAAACGTGCTATACAAATAAACCTCACCTTGCCTTGCATCAAAGTGGAACACATTGGCACCAGCGATGGAACTCACCTGCTGTGTCTACATGCAGACGCACAGGTGGCACATTCATTCGAACACTAACACAAACATCACATGAAATACAGGTCACACTTGTCCCACAGCCGTCCCCTATAGAGCAGATAATTGGCTTCAAATTTGCAGAAACTTGACATACATTTTGATATTAATGAGAACGAATTTCCTGCAGCTCCTTCACGCCCTCATGCTTTAAGATAGGCAGTTAATATTAATATCCCTGAGTGTTGTTTGAAAACAAGTATATCAACATATGTTAGGCGACGCATTCATTAGCTTATTTAATGATCCTCATCAACATAACTGGTTATGGTTCAGTGTATGTCGGTGGATGTGGCAGGGTATTAGGTAGCTCAAGAGCCTCTTGCTTCTCATCACAAACACCAAGCACAGCTGTGGGCTTTGCTAATATCACAGAGAACAAGAGCTCAAAGGGCACAGGGACTGTTGCATCATCTTGTTGCTATGCAACCATCCAATTAGTCTTAGGTAGCTAACCTGAACAATCAAAGACGTATGTTGTTGAAAACAAGAATGGATGAAGATGGATGAACATGGGTACGTATTATCCTCACTGGGAGAACGCGGCGTGGAGAGTGTTCTCATCTTTTCCAAAGGCTGTGGCTGGAGCAGGGGTGGGCAACCATGTGCAGCAGAGGGCCAAGTATACAGGGTTTCATAGCAATCAAACACTACACCAGGTGATTCCAGTGATTAGTACCTCTTTTCTGGTTGAAGCTAATCAGTGAAACTACCTGGGGAAAAAAGGCCTCAGATACTTTAAAAAAAAGTATTATATGTAATCACGACCACAATGGGGAAAGCTAAAATATCTCAGAGCTGTCATTATCATCATCCCCGGAATCCTTTTCATCAGAACGGGTTGGTCCCTCTTTCAGCTCATGTAGTCTGGCCATCATGAAGAAATGGCAGAAAAAGTTTCCTTTCACCCAGTGGAAGAATAACTTCTGATTTATGTTGATATTTGACATAAATGCTAATTGATTTACCTGAACCACAACTGAGAGCAGTGACTTCCTGGAGGTTTTCAGGAAACCAGCGGAGACACTGCACGGAGTAAAAGTAAAAAAGTTACAGAACTTTGCTACCTAAAACCACAATTTGTGCAATCCACATTACGGTTTGTGTATGTATCAAAAACATGACAAAACATGTTAATTAGTGCACTTTAGAGTTGTTGGTAGGCAGAGAATGAGAGCCAGGCTAGCTGTTTCCTCCAGTTTCCAGTCTTTATGCTAAGCTATGCTATTTACCTCCTGATTTCACCTTCGTGCTTCACACACAGACTTGAGTGGTATCGACCGTTTCATCTAATGAATATGCTTATTTTCCAAAATGCTTAGCTTTATCTTAAGTAACAGATAATCATTTTGACCTCCCATTAAGGCCTTTCAGCAGCTCCTGATTCACTGCCCTGTATGATGCATGTTCTTTAGTGTGTATTCTACACAACAGTGAACAATATGTGTCCTTTTCTTACAGCCCTGATGAACAACACAGAGACCATTTCTGCACATTACTTTTATGAGAACAATCACAGTATGTTCAGTCATTAAATTGACTTTAAAGACATGTATATATTTTTGGCAGCACATATTTTCACGGAAACACACAGCAGAGGAAGATTCAATAAACCAACTGAGACCTTTAATGTGAGGCAACCCAGATTTGAAATGATGGCTCTAGACTGCCCATTGTGAAGGGCTGAAGCGGGGAGATGAGGTGACAATGGATGATAACTTGATGTATGACGCTTCTGCAGTGAGCTTTAAATGTCTTATCTAAATTCATACACAATGACAGCGCTTCTCCCCAACCATGTCACGTTTATCATTTTCGTTGCATCGCCTGGAAGATAATGGACAAAAGAAAATCAATAAGTAAGAAAATCTAACTGAATGAATCACGGGGCAATAGCGATGAGCGCTGATGAATGCACTCTATTCTCACGCATACTGTATTGACATTTTGGCGGATGGTCGTGAGCCTTATTCGGAGGGTTTATGCAGCGCTGAACACTTTGAATCGGGTTATGGTGAAAAGAAAAAGAAATGAACATACAATAAAAGTACAAAAATATTCTTGTGCATATACTGTATCTTTTCAATCAGGATGCAAAAAGTGCAGGAATTTCATTTTAAAACAGAGACAGAAAATGATATGTTCAGTGGTCTTTATTGTTTTTCAAAGATGGATCAAAAAACAGTCAAATACATGTATATACAAGGCAGGGACTACAAATCACTTACTACTCAGAAACCTCGAAGGTTAGTTACTTTGCTCAAATACAATTGATAAAAAGCTGATTTCCAAGATGGGGAAAAATGCTCTTACTGCTATTGTGTTGAAGTAAAATTAAAGTTTATAGCTTTTAATCACAACATGAGCATTGTTGTTGCTGTGTAGATTGTGACTTTGGAGTACGTTCAAGCCTAATGGGTTGCTGGAAGCAACATATTAATTTGTTGTATAATGCCATGTTCTGTAAAAAAAAAAAAGAAAGATGAGCTGAAGATGAGGAATTTAAGTGAGGGGATAAAGCTGTGTTCTTTTGATTGCAATATAATGAACATAAAATGATTAACTGACAAAAGGAATGTCGGCACATTTTTGTTTAAGTAACTTCATAAAAAGGAATATGAGCTGGACAAAAGTAAGTACAATTACCAAAGTTAAAATTCAGTCAATGTGTTTACCTTCGATAATTGTATCTCATCATAATTATACAAGCAGCATCTCTTGGAAATGGACTAGCGTGAAACAGCTTTAGTTTAATAAATTCATGATGCTCTTGGAAAAACAATTGTTTTTTACGTGTGCAGCAACAAGCTGCTCATTGTGGCTGTGACAAATTCCAGTCATGGATGTCATGTTGGATCAAAGAAACAATTACATTTATAATGCATTTTGCATTGGTGTGTATCCATGTGTGCGTTCTTTTGAACAACACAACCTGAACTGTTACAGTCGAGTATTTTCCTGCATGATGGCGTGCGATCATATCAGGGGAATTGTCACAGCCGCGATATGCAGCAGTGCAAATAAATCTAAGTTGTAACCTGTGGGTGTCCTCACCCACTCCTCTCCCTTGGGTGACAGTGACGGACAGATTGGTTACAGGATATCGACAAGGTCACCAGCTGTGAACTTTTTTCATACATGTCTCTGCACTTCGCAGTGTTGTATGCATTTGCACAGCTTCAAAGGCAAACATACTTGTGGCTTCAGGGAATAGTTGTGCATGTCCATCACCCTTAAATGTACGTGATGGGCATGGGACAGCAAGACATGTCTTTTCACTGCCTGATCCAGTCACACAACAAACACGCTGCAACACATGTGACACTGTTTGATGTGCAGCCAATTCATCTCTGCACACATAAGCAGTTCCTGCCTATACTTGCCTGCGTGCTTTACACGCACCTGCAGGAATAAAATTGGATTCCGACACAGAAATATCTTCCTTGAGAACTTCTTAAACAAAATTAAAATGCTGTATTAGTTTCTCTTCAAAACTTTCCGCCGTGTGTTAAGACTCTGCTGTTACCTTACTTCACATCCTACAGCACATCTTTTGGACATGAAAGGTTAACTTCTGACCAAGGAATGAGCTTTAGAAATGCAGATTCTTTTTCCACTTGGGGGCAGCAGAACAAGCTGTAAACACTGACATATATTTTTTAGTTGTTATGGCAAACTTGTTAGCAGCAGAGCAACATTAGCATTCATCTGGAGTCAATATTACACAATATACAATATTCAACAATTACAACAAAGTACAATATTCTTCTATAATAATCTTCTTTTTACTCTGGTTTGGTCACTCGTGAGGCAAATACATGGCTCTTTGCTCTCTGCTAAATGCTCCACCAGGTGTTAACTATGTGCCATTTAGTGCTGGGAAAAGTCTTTAAATTAAAACAACAGCGTCTTGCATTATGAAAATGAATGCTGATGAGAGCAGTGAGTTTGAACCCAAAACACGGTTTTGGAGACAGTCAAATATTCAGTAGAGCTGAGGAAAACTGCAGAGTCGGGGGATAATTCTCTGTGGGTTCATCACCATGAGCGACCCCTTTCACATTTCACATAGTGCTTTTTCTGCAGCCTTGCTTATTTAATTGGAGCTTACATATGCATGTGAACACCCTTAACTTCTGTAACTTGTGGCATTACAACAGGGGCGCTTGGCAGCAGGGCATGTGTTTCAGTCTGCGTTTCCCTCTCCTTCCACTTTGACCTTGTTACCAGGCTTCCCTTTGTCTGTTCATCACCCTTTCTTCCCTTCATCCCCTCTCCTTTCTTTCCCTGCTGTCTCTTCGCGCCTGCGGCAAAGCCTTCCACTCCACGCCTTGCTCGAATGCTGGCTTTGTGCAGTCATGGTGTTATGCAGACTGGTTGAAGACACAATTTAATTAGCAAGTCAGGCGATAAATTACCCCAGCAATTTACAGGCAGACCCTCTTTTTTTTGTTTATGCCTATAGGGAGAGCTCTCTAAACAAACCACAGCTCTCTCTGTGCAGACGCGACACTTCACTGATGACCGCACACATGCATGGCCGAGCTCCACTCCAAAATGATGTAAATACAGTTGTGAGTGGCCCTCTCCAAAGAGCCAAGCTCCATTTCCTCCTGTCTTGGTAAAAGACGAGCTTTATCTCCTGTTACAGAGTTCTGGCTTTGGCTGAGGACCAGGAAGCACCAGAGAGAGAACACGGAGTCGACTTCAATAGCCCCCCCCCCCCCACACACACACACAAATGCAAAAG
>JAVQJD010062209.1:0-57795 GCA_036023655.1 Nannoperca australis | reverse complement strand
GAGAGGAGAGGAGAGGAGAGGAGAGGAGAGGAGAGGAGAGGAGAGGAGAGGAGAGGAGAGGAGAGGAGAGGAGAGGAGAGGAGAGCAGAGGGATTGGTCACGACATGGTGCACAGACTTTGCATGATGTTGCCTTTGGGATGAATAAACTGTCTTTGTTAATAAAAATATTTTGTACTAAAGCATGCACATGCACATATAATATACATTATATACACATACACATTGGTACAGAATAAATAACGGCATGCATGCCTTGTTGTCAGAGTTTCTCAGCATCGTTCCCGCTGTTGACGTGGCATCCAACAGGGAAAATGCTCAGTATTTGGTTTTCTTTCACCCAAATCATGTTTGCAGCAGTTAACTGGAAATCCAAAGTATACACCTTTACTTTTGTTAACTTGGGCTGGTATCATTCAGACCAAATAATCACAGCAAGACAATGTGAAAATGTAGATTTGGACCTCTTCTACTAACTACAGTGGTGTTTGGTACAGTAGGAGTGTAATCTGAAAAAGCTACCACAACGGTTTTATGGCTTAAGGCACACAAGGCAGACAATCATGAACACAAAGGACAAGATAACCTCGGGGTAAACCACAGCCTCGACCTATGCTCCTATTCAGCTATTTCTGCAAGTATTAACAGAGATATGTACATTGCCCGTCTAAACATTTCCAGACATTTTACTATCACCTTGCAGTATTATAATTATGCAATTCCTTATGAATGTATTGCTTGCAAAGTCTTGCTGGCTATGTTGTACGTGAAACTACCTACACAGCTGCCCTTCTATTGTATCGGCGCCTGTCTGGAAAACCCAGTCAGTGATTTTGAATTTGTCTAGACTGCAGTTTTGAAACAGTAAACAGCTACTTCAGTCAATGCTGCTCTTCTCTTGTTGTATACAGCACTCGGCACAGGCTGACAATGCTGAGAAAACTCCAATAAACAGACAGAATGATACAAACGTTCCTAAACGTGGCAGTGCAGCTGACAGCTTGCCAAAGTTTCATGATCACCTTTGCAAATTATTCCAGGTAGCTCAAAGTCATGGCGGTTTGAATTAAACAGAAGGAGCTGTTCAAATGACTGAAATAAACTCTCTCTCTTTCCGTCTCTCGCTGTCTCTTCAGGGTTGGCCTAGAGCCCAAATATGATGAGTTTCCAAAATAATGTGGATCTCAGCCTTGAAAGCACAAGGATAATTTTGCAAAAAACGAATCAGCAGGAGACATGGTGGAGATACAAAGTACACAGAGGGAGAAATAGATGGATAAACAACATCGTGCTCTTGATCTCAGCCAGCCGTTATTATTCACCTTGTTATACAGGCTGCTGAAAGCTGCACTAAGAGGATAAAATAATTTTGACATTCTCAATTCAAACAGCAGCCAGTGACTGCTCAAGCTTTCTAAGTCTTCGCCACCACAGTGATCTGATCTGGGTTCTAAAGATGGCTCGTGCACGTGCGCACTCTTTCTGACACAGCTACACTTTTAGACTGAATAACCAGTAACATGAGACGCTTCTCTTTCAGACACAGCAAAACTTCACTGACAGTTTACTCGTCTTTCTGATGCTTTGCGAGACTTGCCAGTCAGCAACAATGGTGTTTATGCACTAAAACAAACCGATGGATGTCTTTTTTCTTTGTTTGTTTGTTTTGCAGGCAGGAGGCTCTTGTTGTTTGCCTCGATGTGTGTGGTGGATCAGTGCGGCATGCAAGGGCGTGTGCTAACAGTGCAGGGGGTCAGTCAGCGGGGGGTTGATTTCTGTCTGGGCTCAAGCATTAGTTACGTGAGGTGCAATTAGACCTACAGATCCCACACCAGAGAGATCCAGATACAGTATGTATGTATGAAAACTCTGCAGATGCTGTTTCCTTACCTGCCCCTTTGATACACCCTCTGCTGGCTCTTCCAATTAACTTCCTGCCATCTTTAGCAGAGCGATGACAGTTTATCCTGTGTGATCACATTAAGCGAGTGAGCAAAAACTGAGCTGAGCTATGGCTTCCCCTCACCCAGCTGTAGAAGGTCATGTCTGTCTAATGTGCTCTAAATTTCAGCTGCCGTGTGAAACGTCTCCTTTCTCTGTTGAGCCCCCACAGCTGCTTATTGAATAATCGCTCAAAAGTATCTCAGCCTTTTATTGTAGCCATTCAATCAGCTGAGATGAGCCGGCGCTGTGCCTTTGTTGAAATAGCCAGTCACTTTTATTCTCTTTGCAGGCAGATCTGCATAGACCATATTAATCAAGTATGCTTTTATTGTTCAATTTAACAAGCTAATATGGGGAAAAGCCAATGGAAGATTATACATCACTGACATTAACAGTCAAGCTTACATGGTAAACACTAAAATTAAGCAATCAATAAACAAATCAGTCAAAGCTGTTACAGAGTTCCATCTTAGATTCTCCAAATTAAAATCAATTACAACCCATTATATACATCACAGTGTTTTTTAGAGTGAATAGGCAGTTACACTCGTTTGATGCTCACTAAAAGCTCCCTGTGTACCATCCAATCAGTCTCATTTCTCAGCCGTTGACTGAAGTGGATTTTCCCACCTCATAGAGTTCCTTCACTTATCTAAAGATGGCAGCACAAATTAACATCCTATTGATTTAGTAATTGTATTTTGGTCACTGATTGCAGTTTTAAAATCACTCCTATTCCACTTTTGAAGTAAGATGGGCTCTTGTAGGGAGGCATAAGTGTAGCCTCAGCCTCTCTGTGCTGAGTAGCAGCAACTGACTGAGCCGAAACATACAAGTGGCTCCTCCAAGTGGCGCCGCACTTACTAGACATGATGGTTAAAAAATAAGAAAGATGAGTCTCAACTTTATTTGATACTGTATATCTTATGGGGAGAGACACTACTGAGGACCAGATCCTCAGTAGTCGCAGCCTTTCTTTGGCCGACCTTGTTTTGTCCTTTACACCGGGGACACTCTAGCACTGCCACAGCAATTTCTCAATCCATACATTAAATAAATCAGCCATGATCAAACCACTGGAGGGCTGTCAAACGCATGCCAGCATACATGTGCGCGCACACACCCTTGAAACACAACCTGCAAATGAAAGATGTGTGCTTTTGGGATGGGATTTTGACAGTCCTTATTCTTATTCTATTCTTCAAAACTGTACACTTGGCTTGATCATAGGCAGTGGCCGTAGGAGCACCAATTCGCCATCAAGTATATGGACAAATTGAATGTTATTAAGCCATATCTGGCAAAACAGCTCAATTTCCTTTCCATTCCTTCCCGTAGCACTTTGTTGACATTGATGAGGCCTTTGCAGCAGCTCGAAACAATTTCACAGCGAGCGAACCAGTCATGAAAATACAATAACATTTACTTAAAATGTAAATTAGCTCTCACACCTCAAGCTCCTGGAAAATAGTTTTCTTATATTCCACCTATTGTCCTGCAGAACCAAGTATGAGTCACAAATGTTATTGTTTGCTTTTTGTGCTGGGAAATTGGGGTCACCAGATGTGGGAGTATTTTGAAAACAGTTTAATATTCAACTATGCATCGACAATGAGACTCTGTCTGATTTAAATTACTTTTATTCCAGGTTCCTCAGACAATTTAATGGCTCACTCGCCACTTAAGGATGGATTACTTTTCTATAATATTTTACTAAAAGCTAAACAAAGAATATACACATTTTCCCATAAGCACTTCTTGGAGATTAATGTTACAAAGAATTTTGAGGAAGAAAATAATTAAACGAGGAAGCATAAGCCTTAAAAAACCAAAAAGGCATATTTTGATGTAAAGAATGGTGGTCAGGTAAGTTCGACATGTGGGCCATTCAGTTTAACTCAAACCGTCTGCTGAGCACTGCAGGAAATGTGGTGAAGCTGCACCGGGCAGGACTTTATCTGTGTGCATCATGATCCTGAGCTGCAAAAGAGAAAAGCTTTCTACCTCCACTAACTGAGATTCCATTTCCTACTAACGCCCGGTGCAATCACCTTGGGAAAATTTCCTCTTTTTTTTTTGTTATAACATAATGCATCAAGCTTTGTCATGTTCTGAATGTGACGTGAGTAGGAGTGGGAAGTGAGTAGCAGACTGGCTATGGACTCACCAACAAAGGCTGCACCGGCTGTCAAATGTCTATTTCCACCAATGAACACCTCTGCCAGCTACTGAGAAATAGAAACAGATTATCAGGATAATGTAGTTTGTGCAATACTACTCATCCTGAGAACACATGAGTTTGACAGACAAGGAGGTTTTCCAGGCAGGGTGAGTCTAACGAAAGACCTATCGAGTGAAAGGATAGGGAAAGTTTATGGTCCAGCATGTTTGGAGTTAAACACTTGGAACTTACATGCAGGATATCTCATTTTTTAAACGTGCCTCCCGCAAGCCTCAACTTAATGGAAGTGCAAAGTGCAATACTAAATCACCGGACTACCCCTTCGTATCACGTTCAGGACTCAATAAATGTTTTTTTTAAATGTCACATTTTTCTGAGTAAGTGTCATTAGAGTTCATGCAGATTTTATGGTCTTTCAAAAATGTATGAGTATACCATTTAACTAAGTGTCATACATCTTTTATATCAGTGAATGCCGCTATAAATGGTGCGGGTCCTTCCTGTTTTGAGTTTACAGCCTGCAACTGTATTGTTAGGTTCATTCTTAGCACTGTCACTAACCTTGCTTCCAGTTACAGAAGGTTTCAGTAAAAATGCTCCACAGCACCGAACAGCTAAGCAACGTTAGCGACTAGCCATGGTGAATCTCTTAATTTCCCCAGGACCTTACATTCACAAGGTGGACAAACAATCACTACAAATGAATGGTATTCCATATCCGCTGAATGTGTGAATAAGCAAAAAGGCAAATGTGCCAATGTTGTGTTTACAGCTTGTTTTGATTCATTTCCCCAAAGTGGCCAATAAAGCATCAATTAATGCTGCTTTAATACAAGGTCAATATCTGCCTAATATATTGTCATACTGATATACTATCAGACCAAAACACTTTTGACTATAGATTGGCTGATTATACCAAACTACTTTTTAATTATATTGTGATTTAACTAGTCTAGATAATGACACTTGATAAACCATAGTCTAAAAAGTATTGAAAACAAGTATCTTATTTTACTGAAATGGGTTTTAAGAGCCAATATAGAGGCTTACTGCAGGATAGAGACTGTTGTCTGAGGCTGTATTCTGTCTAACTTCTTTCTTTTTTACTGCTGACTGATAATTAAAGAAGCCTTTGTGTCAGCACCGGGTTATGGCTCACTGTGGACCAGTTAAACCAGTGCAAGGGTTGTGAAAAGACTGCAGTAAATTACTACACAGTGTCACAGACAGTATAGCAGCTACAATCCCTATTGGCATGTTGTGCACAAACAGTAGAATGCAGATGAATATTCAGAAAAATAACATTAGAAAAATGTAAACCATACTACGTTTTAAAGATTCCGGCAAGTCCACCCGGACCCAGCCCATACCTTGTGTTATGAATACAACACATTGTGAAGTGTAACGTTTTATATTTGGAAATACATACATAATATTGATCAATGCATTGTTAGTGAGATTGAATATACAGTGTAGCTGGAGATCATTCACAGCGATCATCCAGGTGAATGTGGTTGTAATGTGGCTTGTTTCCCTATGTTTGACACCGTTGTCCTGGCAATGTTAACTGCAGGAAAGAGTGCTGTGTGTTGTTGCTGCTGAGTTCACGCAGTCAGCCTAACGTTACACCTGAGAATTTCTGGTCGGCTCCTAAATCGCAGATACAGAATGTGTCTCGTTCCGGACCTCTGACATTGAATAAAAGGCAGATGTGAACCTTTGAGTAATATGTTTGAGAACCCTTGGTTTAGATGCATGAAAACAGTGTGCTGCACTGCTTTAATCTGCCAGCAGAGGTCCCCAGAGAGCTATTGTTGCCTGCATGGCTCACAAGTTTTCACTCCAGACACCCTTTCTATCTTCCACTGTGATCAAAAACCAAACAGTATTACATTCAATTTGTCATGACATTTATCCACAGTTAACTATCTACATTTATACCATGCATTGTTTATAAATCAGCTGGCACTGTACTTCCACAAGGTACAGTTCTGCTGATATTATAGCACAATAGTAAGCATTTCGGGCGTGTTTCTCATGTATCCTGAAGTCAGAGCCTCCTTTTCCATCCTCCTTACACACACAAGGCATTGTCTACTATCCGTGTTTCTCTCATACACATGGCCTACTACAGCCTAATGACATTACTGACCCAAGCCAGAAGTAGGCCCTGCAGAGCCGGGGATGAGTCACTCCTATCCAGCCCAGCAGAAAACAGCAGGCGCACAGTGGTGAGCCGAATCTCCGCCTGCATCTCTCTCCCATCAGATGTGATTCAATATGAGGACACTGATGTCTGACTGAAGACGGCAATGCAGCTTAATGCCAAGGTCGCAAACCCAGTCTTAGTGGTTTCTTCTCGTCTAATGACCTGGCTGGTTAGAGATCGACAGGCAGTGTAATTGGTTGCCTCGCCGGTCCATTTCCAAACGTTTATATAGGCCTGGGAAATATACCAAACTAAACACGAATGCAAAGACAAAGGCTTTTTTGTTGGGGGCTGGCATTATTTACACAACATGATGAGGAGAAGCCCTACTGATTTCATATACTGTAGCCTGAATCAAACTTGAAAATGTAACGACTGCACTGCAGTGTCATCACAATTCCAATGTGAAGTGTGTGTAGTGTGAAGCTCACACACACACACAGTCCTACTATTAGTTTTATACACACAAAAAAACAAAAAAACTGCTGCGTCCAAGCACATTAGAACATTTTCACCCAAGGCACGACACGATTTTTCCCTTGGCACAATAGCATCAGCTCCTGCGAATGTGTCTGCTCTCTCAGTGTTCCATATTTTCTAACCCACAACATTTAAATAGGCAGAATTTTTTATTGCACTGCACCCAGACTTTTATATTAGCAGTATTATATATTTATTTTAAATTTAGAAAACTACTGTATGTATATAATTATCCATACAACCATATATTTCCACTAATTTCACTGCTTCATAATCTCTATTTTACATTATTACAGTAAATATTATGCCATTCTCAGCTGTTGGTTTCAGTTTGGTGTTCAGTTGCTAGTGGCAACCGCTGCTGGGCACAGTTCTAGAGCAGATTAACTGACATTGTTATATCAAGTTTATTGTCAGATCTGTGATCAAGTAAATATATCTTTTATGTACTTCCTAAATACCATGGCTGGAGTTTTATCTGTAGGTAGGCTATTCTTTCTATCATAGCTGTTGTAATTGTTGATTTGCAATTGGTTAATTTTGTTTTGCTACATTGATCAGCTAGTGGCTACAACTAGCCTTTACAGTATGCTAGTAGTCTGAAGCTAATGTGGTGCTAATGCAATATTCTAACTAACTGTTAGCAGTAATGTACAGTTGGGCTACCTGTTAAAAGTTAGCACACTGGTCCGAGGTTATGTCAGTTCCAGGGCCTGGAAGTAGGCCTATGTGTTGGCTGTTCGGTACCTTTTTCTCTTTTTTTTCAAGTTTCACAATAACAATGCTCAAAGCCTGCTCACCAGCCCTGACTTTGTTCAACATCCACCGTCCAGTATAGAAAACAGAAAACGAAACCTCAGCTACACAACCTTTTGCATTAGACTGGAAATCAAGTAAAAATCTCAAGAAACTTTCACTCTTTAGTACTGTATTCATAGGGTGGTTAAAATATGGTACATATGGTTCACAGAAATGATGGTGCATGTAGTGAATGTTTTTGTCAGTAGTGGAGCTCCCTCCCCTGGGCCAGTTGTGTGAATGTTATGCTGGGTTAAGGTAACCACAGCAGACAAACCAATCAGCTGAGGAAAGCACTGCCAAAACTCTGTTTCTCTGAGGTGATGTCGTTTCTGATTTCTCGTCATGTTATGTAAAGAAGGTCCAACCTCTGAGGCTTCGTTTGGCCTAGGATTATATGAGGAGAGAGCCAGAAAGCTGATTAAATATCTGTAATCTTATTTCTATAAAAACATTTCCAGTGGAAGAAATACAAGGAGGGCAGGGTAAATTTCTCCAGCAAACCCCTGCGATGATCAGATCTGCCAGTATGAAGCAGCATCAGACCACAGAGAAATGCTGGCTTCTTGTCTACATAATAACAGACAACCGTAGAACCAAATATTTTCCAACATTTCCAATTAATTGGGGCTGAGCAAGACAGTGTCTTCTTGATTTTTTTCAAAGAACATGTAAAATAGCACACCAGATTTATTACAAACTCTTGATTCCCCTCAGTTATTATGGAATTGGTGCATATAATCAACACAACCATTTCACTCTGGGTTTTGTCAACAAGCCAATTGTGTAGTTCATTAAACTTCAGAAAAGCTAATTTCAGTAGAAACTTCACTAACACCATGACGGATGACCTTAGTATGCGGCAAAGCGCACAGTTCATATATGCATCCAGTAAAATGATGCAAATGTTCAATTAGCATTAAATTATATTCAATACAGCTCCATTTTGAAAGCCCTGCGCTGTATAACTTGATCATTTGCTTGACTGATTTATGAGACAGAGTGCCAACCCATCTCTATGCTACATATCATGAGAACATGTTATGAGATATGAGATTAATTTAGGTCTGCCTGAGGCTTGTGAGCCAACATCCATAGATGGTCACATGGAATTAGACCCGGAGACTGAACGCCCTTCCACCCATTGTGGTGAGAGAAACAGAGAGTAGGAGGGAGAACGCAGAATACAGTGACGTTTTACTACAAAAAGATTTTATCTAGTTTGAACCAGCAAACAAATAAAAGCAGCAAGAGGGCAAACAGCAAAAAACAATGTACCCCTTTACTGTACACATGGGTTTCATGTGGCATAATTACTTTTCATTTCAAGGGAACATTTAGTGTATCTGTGTACAGTCCCATCTCACATCCGTTTATGGATAAATAACAGATAAATGGGATTATGAGGAGGATAAGACTATGATGAGACATTCAGATATACGTAAGTGATGATGAGCTATTATTGGCACTGTATTATTGTACTGTAAAAACAAGATTATGTGGTGTGCTTCTCAGTGTAGACGACACACATGGACTGTGTACACAACATTTTGACGGCGGGTAAAATACGCATGGAATGTATTTGGAAGTATTTGCAATTTGGTGTCTATAGGCTTTGATCCCATGATTCACCACAGTAAAGATTGGGGAGAGACAATGACAGGTACATGTTACATGTAATGTAATTTAATGTAATGTCTTAGAGCATACAACCACATCTTATCAAACACTTTCCCATTCACTTGAACGGGAAAGTGTGACCAAACTTCTGACTGGTACTGTATATATATAAAAAATATATATATATATTATTTATTTATTTATTTATTATAATTGAGTTGTGTGGACAACACTTCATACAAGATACTCTTCTTCTTTTTTATTCTTCCAAAAACTGTCCTGATGCGACACGACTGGACTGTTGCTGATTAAATGGTGCATTGGACGGTGTTTTACATTCGAGTTTTACATACGAGTACATACGTAGTGCTGCAAGCAAAGCCTGCCTGATATAAAGTTAGCTAGCTGGGTTCACTCCATTCACTGTCCTAGACCAAGTAGGGTTCTTGTCAGGGTCATGACCTAATAAATAATATAGGACACTTGACCAAATGCCCTTCTTTTAATATAAGCGTAACTGGCAAGTCATCTCTACTGGCAAGAAAGCATAATAAGTAGTTGATACCGTTCAGAGGAAGGTGGAGGCTATGTCAAGAGCAAGCTCAAGAAAGTCCTTTTTTGGCCCTGTAGCAGGAAAGAAAATCAAATAATGTGCCACCCCGTATGTTTATTCATCCCTTCCTTTCACAAGAACTGGCTGTTAAAGGCACTTAACTCCAATTACTCTGCAATGTGTGTTCACTCCAAGCAATGCAATCAGTTCTCAGTGAGAGACAAGTTGATGTGTTACTGTGCAACTCAATCCAGTGTTTTTTACTCTCTGTTGGAGACACTGTGAGTGGAGTCATTATATACTGAATGCACTTATTTTACCGTCCTGCTCCACTCTCAAACAGTTGAAAGCTGCGTCCTTTTTTCATTACTGTATGTTATACTGTCCTGTTCTGACAGTAATAGGGGTAGTGTTGGACAGACAGTCTGTGTTTGTTTGTTGTGTGTGTGTGCGTGACTGCGAGAGAATATGTAACAAAATAACACAACAAAATAAAACAAAACAAAGGAGTTGGGTTTCAAGGAAAACATTGCCCCAGTCTGCAGAAGCACAGCGCGTTTCTGGTCTGTTACACATCTACATCTCATGTTTTTAAGAGCAACATTGCCCTGACCCAGTCCAAACACAAAAAAAAATGCCAACAGTTGTTTATGGAAAGTTTTCTGCAGCGCAGGAAAACAAAGTATTTTCTATTTGTTATACAAAGCACCGGGATATGCCGTGCGAGAGATGACCAAAAGATGACCAGCGCATACCATTGATCTCTCGAGACGCTATAAGGCCCCCCACCCATTCCCTCCACAACCCATGCCAGGTCAGATCCCAAATCACTAGCTGTGTGTCTGTAAAAGTAGTGTAAGATGTTGCTCTTTATTTTTTAAAAAGCTAACAAACACAATGACAGGACTTCCGTTCTAACAAGGAGAAAGGGAAGTACGAGTGAACTCCAGGACCCAGCTGTTTCTCTCTTCTTCCCTTTTCTCATGTCCCTCGGAGGTCATTCTTCCTGCCTAACGTAACAAAGTCATCACACACACAGATGCCGCTGCAGAGGCAGAGATCCTCTCAAGCATCGTCATCTGTTTGGTCAGTCCCTGCTTACGTTGGTGGACATGACATCAATTAAGGGCTTAATCTGACCATACCGGTTTTGCTTAAAAGTAAGACGTTGCGGTTCCCTTGATACCGTCCAGCTGTGCTGAAGGTCAGTGTTTATTGGGCTCTACTGCAGAGACCGAGGGAGACAAAGAGGGAGAAGGTGGGAGCCTTGTATCCTTTCCTTAACGCTGTTTTGGACATGGCTGTGTAACTCATGTGTCATGGGTTAGTCTTAAGGCATGCATATGGTGCTGCCTTGTAAGGGCTTGCAAAGGGAAAAGATTCCATTAAAGGTTTCAAAGTCACACTTGTCCTCGGACTTAATATCAAACAGCACATTTGTCTCTGCATTCCTGACAATATTGCCAAACATCTGGAGGCAAGGCACATCTTTTGCCTAACGACAAACCATTCCTGATTCCAAAAACCAGTTTCCTGTTACATTAAAGTTAAAAACAGATGTAAATGTAATCGGTGGAAATACCTTTCAAGCGTCTATTTAAAAGGATCACAATCAATCAACGAGCCCAGTAAGTGTTACTGAAGCTTGATAGACTAGCAAAATCCCAAATGACCTCTAAAAGCCCTGAGTACACAGAGACGTCCCTGCTCATTGTTATGGGAACAGACTTTCCAATAAAAAGATACTTAAATACACTGGCATTGCCTGCTTGTATTGTTTGTGTGCGCGTTGTCTGTGTGCATGTATGCATATCATAGCGCGTCTGCACGAGAGCTTTAGAGGACTTTTGCATATTCTCCCTTGCCAGAAAAACAGAGGAAAACAAACACTGCCTTTATTACAGTAATGAATATGCTTTGGGAAGCAAATTATATAATGTTCCATTAACTCCCACTCATAAAATGCCAAGAATGGTTCAGGGAAACCTGTGACATTTGACTTTGCTGGCACAAAACACTGCAGTCCTCCACTGTTGTTTGACCCCTGACCCTTCACCTCTGGAAACTCATAATCGCTACATCACGCACTGTATTACTCATAGCTGCTCCTGCTAACAGAGCCATCTGAATACAACAGTCAGATAGACACAGTCAACATTGTCACTTTAAGTTTTAGGTTTTACAGATCATCATCAGTGAAGCCAGTGGAGGATTTGTGCTTGCACAGTACGCGCAGGCACACACACACACAGCTGCAGAGATCCTTCTTCTGAAGACTGATACAAAGACGTCGGCAGCAGTGCAGATGCTTTTCGTCCCTGTGTAGTACACACAGAGTACATCGAGCCAAGCTCTTTACTCTGCGCTCCCATTCACTCACGCTGGCGAGCAGCAACACTCATTCAGAAAAGAGACCTAGGGCAACACAACAACAAAGATACAAACAGAGGTGTTTAAGAATAAAAATATAATGTGTGCTACATGATCATTTTCTTTGATGGTGTGTGGCTTTAAATCGGACATTGTCGAGTCAGCACAGTCATCCATTATTCAGCCTAATCTGACTTGGCCTGATGATTTCTGCACATTAGATGCTTCATCACCGAACTTGAACTGAGGAGGAGAGCACCGACCACCCTGTCATCTAGGTCAGAGTCTCGGGCTCGTGACTACAGCCTCTATCCCAGCACTCAGGTGATGCACAGGTGAAACAATGGACTTAGTGTACCGCTTTCATCTCACGAATTCATCCACGTGGAGGTGGATTGCAGCGCTGGCTTTGCAGTCTGAGAGTATATATTTGCATAGTAGAGGTCAGGTACAACACAAGGCTCTCTGTGTTCTACGCTGAAATAACGGGGCTCTGAGACAAGCAGGCTGACAGACAGGTAGAGACTGCAGGCTAGTTCCCCCGCTTTGAAGCAAAAGGACGAGAGAAAGCAGCCTGTTTGGAGGCATTTTTTTATGATGTCATATGCACAACTTTTAACTCTATCTTCAAATCTTCAAACTAAGTAAACCAAAATGAAAGTGCTATCATGGCAAGCTGCTTTAAAAAAAAAAGAAAGAAAACTTCACATGAGGGTGGAGACCATGACCATGGAATATAACACATAAACAGGTCCATATGTTTGTTAGCTGGTCAGCTGGCTCAACACTAAATCCTACTGGGTCGAAATGTGTGTGTAATGACATGATGTAACTTTTCAAACTCACTCTTCCTGTGCTCATACGAGCGAGTACACATAACAAGAATAACCTCCTCACCTCCTTGTATGAACTGCAACATTTGCAAAGTCATCGGCTTCGCACTATAGCACGCCGCTTTGACTAATGATTTGATAAGCAAGTCTATGGAAATCAAGGCGGTTGAGGGAGTGAGCAGCAGAAGTGAGATAACCCACTTAAAGAGAACTGTGGAGAGTTGCTGAGTATTTATGTAAACCTCTTATTTGGAAGTCGCCTTGGATAAAAGCGCCTGCTAAACGCCTAAATGTAATGTAAATGTAATGTATCGTTTAACCACGTGTGGCAATTTAACAAGGCAAAGCTCAGCCACGTGCGAACACTTTGCCCACCCTTACATCCACATGTTCAGTACATCCTGACAAATACAAGCATACTGACAGGCACATGCTCTCACCTTGTCCATCTCTGTTTGCATTTCTCTCACCCTCCTCTTTAAGGCTGTTAGTATTATAATATAGTTTTTAAAAAAGGGTATTAGGTTAAACTCTAATTTATCTGTTTCTTCACTGGAGTAAAATTCTATTTTCTGTAGCTGCTGAGAGGATCAAAGGGCTCCCGACTCATACAAACAATGACTGTGTCATTGCTTGTTCCTTCTGAATTTATGTGTGACTGCGGTACAATTTGGAGCAGGCCTATTTATAGCCAACCACCGTCGCTGCCACCACCACCCTGCAGCCCGAAAGTCACACCAGGAGATTTTGGGAGGGGAGTCCTTGAGCTCCTCTGACAATGCGAAGCATTGCAGTGACAAGTTTGCTGATGAGGTTGCTCAGTGTCAAGTCGCACTGCACCTTTCCCTCCCCTGACACACAAAGCTGCATCCTTCAGATACACAGCATGTAAGTACATACTCTCAGTAATCCAGTTCATGCACGCCCGTGCTTGTATACATAAACCTGAACACTCGTGCACATATACAACTTTTAATTTCAGAACAATAACTGTGGTAAAGCGTTTATGATCATGTATCTATGTGTGCATTTGTTATCATTGTATCATATATGTGTGCTAATGTATCTACAATTACTGATAGTTACTTTTGTTATAACTATAGAGGAGTGACAAGGACAAAAAATGAGGTAATGTAATAACTTACTTTATATTTTTTTGAGAAAGTTCCAGAAATAGTTTATTTATCCACTCCTGGCTACAGCACAGTGTCTTCTGTCTGCTCTCTGAGAGTCCCAGTCAGAGAAACCAAAACAAACAAAAGTATCTGATGCGCATCTCTAACACAGCAAGTCCCACTCCGCTGCTCACTGATGCTCTCTGAATAAGGAGGGAATTCTGCTCACAGCTCCCGTGCTCACAGCCAATCATGTCAGAGTGGTTCCTGACTCTTGGCCAATCACGTGCCTCTCATGCTCCAGCCTCCCACCCCCTCACCCTCCTCCTGCTGAAAGTTCCCATGGTTGTGGACTAAACTAGAAAGGAGAGGAAAGGAAAGGGGGTTAGAAAACGCAGCACAAGGGAGAGGAGTGTGACAGAGTGGGAAGAATTGCTGTAATATTTACAGTATGGGGAAATCAGGATAGAACAGTTGTGGAAACATTTCCATTTGGAAAGAGTAATGCACAAACAGACAGAGAAAGAAAACAAAACAATGGAAATTTAGTTTTTCTTTGTTTTATTAAAAGGTTTATTTATCAGATAGATTGTAAATAGTAAAAACGTGCTTTTGGTCCTTTATTATGCCAGTGGTGCTATTATGTCTAGGTTGAGCCTGTTAAATTACTGCCTATATATTTTGGAGAAATACACTTATTGCATTTCTTGCCCAGGATTCCGAGGAGAAGACCAATCCCACTCTCATATCAGCCAGGAGATGGTTTGGTTAGCTTAGCATAAAGGATGGAAACATCCACCTTTGTTTAAAGGAATCAAAATCCAGCTACCAGCACCTCAAAAGCTCACAAATGAACAAAATCTCATTTGTTTAATTTGTACAAAAAACGAAATGCATAAACAAAACGTGGATTTTTATGTGCCCGATTATTTCTTGGCCTGGAGCAGTGACTTCCTGAAATCTTGTCTGTCCTGGTACAAGCGGTCAAATAAGAGCAGTATAAATGTTCATATACTACATATAAATAGACTGTAACCTAGTGTTTGATCATGGTGGGAACTGTTGGGTCTCTGTTAATAATAATATAAAGAGCACGGTCTAGACCTGCTCTATATATAAAGTCCCCCTGAGATAACTTTATGACTTGGCACTATATAAATAAAATTAAATTCAATATACGTGTTATAAGTGCCGTGTTGCAGAGTCACTGAACGTCTGCTCTACTTGCATACTGCTGAAACAGGCTCTGTCATATTTATTTAGGCTCCCAAGCAATCAGTGACACACACTGACGTACACATTCACACACGCACACTCAGACACCTTTCTTTTTGCCCTGAAGGGACTGGAGCCATTGGTCAAGAGAAATTCTCACCTCAGTCAAGAGATGAATTTAGTCAGGCAGGACTTTGAGCTGCTGCCTGGTTATCTAGAACATTTGATTAAGGATCTGAGATAAAAAAAAGCTTTCTGTGCATATTGTATTTGGACAATAATGACGATGCCGTGATGATGTGTATGAGTGCAGTGCATGCTCTTTCAAGAGTGGGAATAGCCAGAGCTCAGTGGTACACAGACACAAATTCATTTGATTGTATTAGTGAGCCTTAGAGGTGCAAGTAGGTGTATTTTGTTACCATTTGATGGAGCCAGGTTAGATGTGAACAGACTACAGTATGAAGCTACGGAAAGTCTTGTTAGATAACTCTCTGCCAGAAGGCAAACAAGCTAACGCCTTACTTGCAGTTTTCCTCAGAGGATGGAGAATGTGAGATGCAGTTAAAAGGTTTGAGTAAAGATGTTTAAAGCTGTATAAAAAATGTCTGTGGGTCTGATGGACTTTAAATGACCCTGGTGATGTCATAGTGATGTCTTCAGGGTTACCTCAGCTTGAGCTTGAAGACTTTACATTTAAAACAAATAGCCTCCTGTGTTACAAACCGGGGACATAAGGAATGAAAGACATGGGCTTTTACCAGACAGGAAGGGTCTAATGAGAAGCCACTAGTGCATCACTGCATTATAGGAAATGTATGATCCAGTATTTTTGCACCTTGCCCCATACAAAGGACTGAAAGTTGAGATAACGCGGCATCTGCTGCTTTGCTAATTATATAATTACTTACTAATTACTTTTGAAAATCTGTCTCACAAATCTTCCGACTTTGTGAAAGTGCAGTAAATTGTTGGAACACCCCTTTAAATTGAATAGAACCGCAGGTCAAAGTAAGTTCAGTGCAGTCAGGAAATAAGGAATTGAAAGCTTTTGCACCTCTGGATACAATAAGACCCATGAACAGCTTGAATGGTACCACAGAGTGCAAAGCAGCACCTATGTAACAACACTATGGCAAACATCAGGACTAATCAAATCAAATGAAAGCGTGCACCTTATGAGAGGCCCCTCTGGACAACCGTTGCCAAATCAACCTCCCGTCCTTTCTCACATGTCTGGAACATGTTCAGCTTAGGGCTCTCATCCAGACAAGCTGCTGAAAACATCATATTACTAACAAAGAATTTGGATTGGTGATTCCTGTGGCTATGCCTTCTACAACACTGTCCATGCTCAGAATGTTAAACTAAAAATGATGGCTACAATAACAAGGATGAACAAAGCTGAGAGAGTTCATAAAACCTCATAAGAACACTCAGAGTTGACAAAATAGGAAATAGCATCTGGGAAACATAACTCTGCAGTTGTTACTTTCGTGAATGTCTGAAAACACATTTTTAGGTGATGTTACAATTGCTCCCCAAGTGAAGAGGCTCACTCATAAATACACACTGAAGGTAATGTACCTCTTCCCTCATCCAAATATTGACTGGGACAACAGCTGTAACAACCAGCCATTTTTCACACAGTGGATAATAGTCATGATATTTTAATCACACTGCCTTGCAGACTGTCTCATCCACCTCTGGTACAAGTGCAGTTCTTTTTTAAATCTTAATTTCTAAGTTTATTTGAGTCACACCTTTTAATTGATAATAAATAGATGTGTGTTGGTTGAATGTAAAACAGACATGTATTGGTCAGCAGTTAAAAGACTTTGGGGAAACATGCTTATGTTGCAGAGAGTTAGATTAGAAGATCAATATCACTCTCATATCTGTCCTTTAAATATTATGCTGGAGCCAGAAAACAATTGGGTTATCTTAACATAAAGACTAGAAACAGGGGGGAGCAGCTAGACTGGCTCTGCCAAAATATAAAAAAAATCAGCACCTCTAAAACTCACCAATGAACATATTATATCTTGTTCATTTACATTATTTTATGAGAGGTTAAATGCCAGATTATTTCTTAGCAAGGATCAAGGACTTTTGTCTTGTCCTGTTTTTTACCTATGGACAGAGCCAGGCTACCCTTCTTTACAGTCTTTATGCTAAGCTAAGCTAACCGTCTTCTAGCTCCAGCTTCCTCTTCAACAGACATCTATCAATCTCGTCATCTAATGCTCAGCCAGAAAGTAAAATGACAAACTAGTCCTTTAGGATCGAACTTTGCAATGGATATCAAAATTATTTTTATAATAGGAAGACGAGCAAACAAGAAGCAAGACAGGCAGACTGGGATACAGGCAGACTGGGATACAGGCAGCCGAATAGGCAGGTCCTCCGGGAGCAGCCAGGCAAACAGGCATGCAGGCTGGGATTCAGCAAAGCAAGCAAGCAGAGTGCTACTGTACGAAGCTGTCTGGCCCCAAGGCTCGTCAAACTCACAGGAGTGGAATTGTTATGCTAATACTATACAAAGGGTGTATGCTTTGTTCCACATTCGATCTGTTGCATCAAACATCAGACAATGGGTAAACAACAGGAAAATGAATACAGATTAGACAGGTTTACATGTGTAATTTGTCAGAGCAAAGGGAAACAGAAAAAAATTCCTCGAACACGTGAAAAATCTGAAAGCAGGTTACATAAATAGCTGTTCTTTGCCACCTGTCCTTAAACAGATATGATAGCTAACAGCGACAGAGGCAGCAGCTGACACACACAGAAGAACAGACTTACTATTGGAAGACAGGACAGTGATCAATAAATCGGCTTTGGGACAAATGATTTACTGCAGAGGGATAGATAAGTACCTGAAGGTACCAAACATCCCTTGATCCAAAACGCGGCGTGTTTGTTCCACTGCAGTGCACCCAGAGTTACTGCAAAATCTGTTGACAACCATCACACAGAGGGGGGAAAGATGTTCTTCGTGGTGTGAGGTGTGGGGACTCGGTGTTCTGCAAAGGTTTGCCCAAAGGGATAAACACACAGTTAAAATCATGTATCCAGAGATGTAAAGGTGCAGGTGCACAGCACAGCCACATAGCCTGCGACATTGAATGCAAACCAAACGCAATGCAATTTTTATTTCAACTCTCAAAATGTGAGGATTTGCTTGCTTTTATCTTTTAGGTTTGACAGTTGGTGGACATCACATTGGGATCCTAGAAACCATAATGGGCCAATTTCACTATTCTGACATTTTAAAGCAAAAGATGAATGTTGAAATTTGTTTCAGCCCTAAACATTATCACAGAGTGTTCTCTCTCTCTCGTGATCCTCACACTGAAGTCTAGCTCTGTTCTGCCTCAAGACCAGTCTGACATCAAAACTACCAGACTACCACTGCTGACATTAAACACAGAAACATGATGAGGCACTCAGAAAGACCTATCTTCCTGTAGAGCACCCGCTTGGCCAGCTGTACTAGTAATGAAAACTTAAAGTTAGCATATTAAACTCTCATCAGATCAGTCTCACACAGACCTCTTCAATTTAATGGCATTACAAATGAAAGCAGACGTTTGAGGTGGCGTGATGAGAGCTGCACATCACTTTCCTGTCACCCTGATTGTGGTGTCTGATGTTTAAATTTTAATAAGCCAAATCATACCTATTTTTCCTTTTCTTATACTGAAGAGATCTTTAAAAAAGCAGAAAGAGAGGCATGGCAAGGGACAGGAAGATTAGGTTATTATTAGGGCAAAGTAAATACCCACAATTATCTAAAATAGCACTAACTATTCTCAGAGAGCCATCTGCTCTCCGCCGACAGACTCAGCAGTACACACACACAGTACCCTGCTTTGCTCTTGTTAATATCAAAGATTCAACAGACCACCTGGGCATCACTTTGCTAACTGAAAGTCCAAGCTGAATTTACTCTGCATTATCACCATTTAGGAGGTTCAAGAGATGTTACCAAGCAAAGTCAGATTCACCTTCATCAATTGAGCGACTGCATATATCCATAAATTTACACTGCTCATATCACAGAGGTTTTTAACAATCTTAAGAGTGGAACAAGGCACTGTAAAGACTCTCCTTTACTCTCCTCCTCTGTTTGGTTTATCATGGATTGTTCTATTCTGATCTCTTTTCCCCATCCAGCGCCCTCTCTTCTGACACATACTGTCAAGTACTTTTCTTTGTTCAATGTTCTTCACCAGAAAGTTTCCAAGGTGCTTTCACCCCTCAACAAGAGAAAAATCAGGAGATACAAGGAGGCACTTTTTTCCAAACTGTGGCCACAAGTCACGACTAGTACTGTTAAGAAAACAGACATGCTCAAACCTTGTCACTGTTGCACATGATGGTGCCACTGCCTGGAAGCGCGGTGATCTGGCAAATTACAGAGTCCAAGAAAAGCAATTACCATCCAGCTTTTTTCTTCCTCTTGTCTGCGATCAGCTCCTCCTGTGTGCCGTGACTGTGCCGTTTTAAAGTCCTCCTGAGTGTCGCCACAGAGGTAGACAGCACCACATTTTGTGATGTTTCATATTATGCCACCTTTGATTGTGGCATAGTGTGACACCTGTGGCCTCCTGTATGGGGAGTCAAGATTAAAGCCCCTAAAAATTTGGTTTAAAAATTGAAGTATTTTTCTGTAACTCTGTCCATTGATTTTTATATGATCACAAGATAAATGTGCAAAGTTATAATTATTACTCCCCTCGTTATGGTTCTGTCTTACTGCTGTCATAGCATCATGCCTGTATTCAGCAGCTAAAAAGCCAGAAAGTTCCCTCAGGAGTTGGTGGAAACCAAAAACAGAGCTAAAAGGAGAGTGAAACTTGGACTTCTTTTCTTTGGAATTCTTCAAGTCGCTAGAAACATGACTTGAATGATAATGTTGCTCCATATCTGCTGGAAAATAGGCAACTGTTTGCTAAATCAATGTAAAAGGTAATACTATGTCTGTGTTGTGTTTACAGCTGCTTTCTGCTGCCCCCTGTAAACCCCCAGACAGAGACCCAAGCGCAGGGATCACACAGAAGCAAAGGTAAAGTTCCAAAAAAGGCTTTAATAGCAGGTTTAGATAGGAAGAATCCAACTTGTGTGTTAGGCAGCGGTACAGAGAAGCAATATGTAGAAGGAGGTCCAAAATTATGAAGGCAGTCATACCAATTAGACAAGGAGCAGACAAAAGCAGTGACCCCAATATCAGTTATTGCAGATTTAAAAAGCAATTAATTAGTAAAGAACAATCATAGCTAAAGTTGGACAAAATACATCTGCAAGTATTATTTTAACTCTCCAAAATTCAACAAATGTGTGTGGATATCAGATTTGCTTGAGAATTCCCTGACAATACAAGCAATCTATGCCAGAGGCTCATTCAGTTATGTCATTTTGATTTAGATGTTGTTAAATCCTCAGAAGTACGGGACATCATCTTTTTTTCCCAACAGAGCCACTTAGATTCAGATTAGACTGCAGAAAGAAATGTCACTGTGCAAATACAATAAGAGCCTGTTGAATTAATTTATGAAATCACAGATTGTGAAAAAAGGCAGGAACAAATCCTGCTCCCTGATTCACTTCATTTGTGTTACACACATTTGAAACGATGAGCCGTCTCACACATTCAGCCTGATAAAGACCTAGTTATCCCGGCCTCTACCACAGTTAAAACGGGGAAGGAGCTGCGAGGGTGGCTTGGAGACAGACAGGGGTTGTTGGAACTCATCATGGTGGAGAGCGATCATCCATGCCCTCCAAGGATTGGGCTGTCCCGCTGCCTGCTCTCATCTCTCCGTTCGTTTCAACACTCATTTAACACAGTACATTTGTGTGGGCAGCACAACAGATATTAATGAGGTCTGTAATTTTTGTACGTGCATTTTGCACCGATGTCAGCTTCATTTTATGTATGAAAGGCTCTCGTATTTGGCATCACACAGCCGAGTGTCATTCAATAAAAAGCTCTGGGGCTGTTGGTTGGTGGCGATATCATTATGTACCACTTAAGTGCAAAAGGACGTACTGATATAATAGACAGGTCAGTGTGCTCTCCTGTTGTCCTGGATGTGATTGTGTCTGTGTGTGATGGAGGGGGGAGGGGGGGAGTGTTAGAGAAAGAGCTGCATGGTTTTCTACATATAAAATATTGCTCTATATCTAAAATATATGTATTGGAAAATGATAGATAATATACATTGTTGATAAAAAGTACTCAAGTTTTCTTGTCTTATAACATTGAATCAAAATAGTTTTTTTTTTTTTTTTACACTTATCCACGTAAAATTACCTTTAATGTCAAAGTGCAATATGCAAAATAATCTAAATTCTTCACAAATATAAAAAACTTGTTTGAGTAAGTATTCACCCTCTCCAAGACACTATTTAGTGGATGCACCTTTGGCAGCACCTATGTCCTTGAGTCCATGTGGATAGGGTTCCTTCAGGTTTGCACATCTGGACACTGATTTTTCCCATTTTTCTATGAAAAAGCTTTGTCATTGACATAGCGAAAGAAAAGCCTTTTTCAAGTCCAGTCGAAAAATTCTCTCTGGGACATTAACATGTTGTTCCGCAGCCATTTCCTGTGTCGCTTTGGCTTTATGCTTGAGAAACAAATCTTCTCCCAACTTGCAGGATTCACATTAAATTAGTTTCCATATTTTAACTTAGAATGTTAAATAACACATACTACTCTACTGGTTGAGAAAATGCATTTGAAAATATATCAATTATAAATTGAACAATGTATGGCAAATATCTATTCCTCAATTCTGGAAACACTAACATTTTAGAGAAACAAGCTTTTCTCCCAACAGCAGCAAAAGGTAATTCACTTTGTTCTGCAGATACAGAAAACGACATGGAGGTACTAAGATTCAAATGGAGTGCTGCCCAATAATACATTCAACCAGATGACCTATAGCAGGGGTGCCATGCTTTTTCCATGAATGTGAAATTAATTGCATCCATTGTTACATGTGGTGATCCATCCTATTGTAATGCACTGAAAACTGTACACAGCCAACTTTCTCTAGTCTGTGTAATAGCACCTCCTATTGGTGGAAATACATAGTCAGGTCTTAACCAATGTGAATGTGAATTTCACAAAGTTGCAATGTATCAGGTTTCAATATTTTAAATAAAATGTCCACAATTTAAATAAAACAAAGCTGAAGCAGTTTTTTGCCAAAGTACATCATTTATTTTTATATAAATACATATAAAATACAATATAAACAAATCACAATTTCTTACAGGATTAAGTAGTGGAATAAGGGATTTGACGCGGAACTAAAAATTATGTTCACCCCCATTTCTGTGTACTGTACATTTGTAAGTCTTTAGCATTAACATGGGCTTGCACCTGAAAAAAGGTGGAACTCTTTCCTTCCCCATGCCGAGCTCGATAACGTGTCCTCAGTCACCAGAAGAGCAGAGTGTTACATTCACTTTTCAGTTTGAGATCATCGTAACCAGATATAAAAACTACTCCAGTCTTCGGTCCAAAGGCACTGTCTGACACCAACCGTTTGAAGACCCTGTTAGCCACAGAGCTTCCACACGTGAAGCAAAATACTTAAAAAGCAGACAAGCAAGGCCGCTCATGTTTTCTGTCTGGGTAAATAGCGTATCACGGTAGTACTGCGGTCCTGTAATACAGTGTTATTTTGCAATATGCCTCAGTAAGGAAGTAGTAAAACTCTAGCTCTGCTCTGGATCCTACAAGAACCACAGTGGTCCATCAGCCTTCCTCTCTGGCATCTCAGTCACACCATCGCTTCATAGGAGATTTATCAAGTCATGAGAATAAATTGACTCCAAAGTATAAAATAACTCTTTTCACTGAATGTCTACCATCAGCGATGGTTGTGACTCAAGCCATAGAGAAGTAGGTATGCATATGTGATCAAAACTAAAATACAGTGTTCTCCATGCAACCATTTAAAGACCTGAACAAAAAAGGACATTTGTAGCCTAAACACCATATCGACTAAGAACAGTCAACATCATTTTAGGGCAAGTGAAATAAACAACCTTTAAACTTTTCTGTGCACAAACTTTAAAAAAACTAAACTGGATGTCCTAAAAGCCTGCTAATGCCAAGATCATTTTTCACTTTTGACTTGATCTTACTTCTCAGAAGCTTTGAGGAGGCCCAGTATGACTGTATTGTACAGCTGAGAGTCCCCACAGTGTAACCATAAGTAAAGGCCTATATTCAGTGTGAATAGTGGACATTCTGACGTACTTTTTTTTTTGTGTTTGTTTAAAAACCATACTGTTGCAGAAGGAGGGATATTTTGAAACTTCCATAGCAGAACTTGGACTTTACCTTCAGTGTAAACAAAAAGAATTTTAAAAAACCCTTCAGCTTGAGTCAGTAAACCTCTTAAATATAGCTTTGGTCATAATTTAAAGATTGTCTTTTGCAGTTGCAAGTAGAAAAAGCAATCAAAAAAAAAAAAAAATGCAAACAGTCCAAACAAATTGGGGTTGTATCTCAGACAGCAGTGGTTTGCTTACGTCAATGAGGTCAACCCCGAAACCCCCTGATGAGTCGAGTCTTGCGTCACTCATCTTTTTCATGACTGGCATTTCCATTCATAACTCCGTTGCTGTGGTGTGCCCATGTCTGAGCCTGCAGCACTTTAGGCAGCCTCTTACCCTTGGTGTAGGCGTGGTACCAAAAGTTGAGGAAGAGGAACAGGAAAATCAGGCCATACAGGCCAATGATGTAGACGAAGATGGGGAACTGGTAGTGGCAGTCCTTTATGAAGAAATACTGGGAGATGTGGCTGGTCACCATAACAAACTGGATCTGGGAAGCAACAAAGAAAGGGTTGAGTCCATTGCCAGGATCAGCCACAGGTCTTTATAAAGTAAACTTTGAGAACACACGACACATTGCATCAGACCAATTGGCATACCAGCTGAATGGTAGTGAGGTATTTCTTCCACCACAGGTACTTCTGGTAGCTGGGGCCCAAGGCAGTCAGGCCATAGTACGTGTACATGATAACGTGGACGATACAGTTGAGCATGGCATGGAATGTCCCCAGACCACCTGAAAATAGGGAGCGCATGAGGAACAACGCCACAAAATAGCAAAAGAAATTGATGTAATGTCAAGGAAAACAGTGCTTGTATATTTAACAAGACAACAGGAAATCCTACCTGCCGCAAACCGAACTCCAAACCACCAAGTGAAAGGCATGATCGAGTGATGGTAGACATGAAGAAATGTCACCTGGCTATTCTTCTTCCTCAGCACAAAGAAGATCTGGGAAATAAAAGAGGGGCGCACGTATAGTTTGTCACACAGAAGTGGGGGAACACTGATACGACGACTTAAAGTCAATGTAATGCGACAGATGGTACATTTACTGTGTGATGAAATGTGACCCGAGTCTAGTGCAACACAGCACATAAGGAAATGTTTACCCAAATGTCTGACTTTAACTTACCGTGTCCAACATCTCAATGAACTTTGAAAAGTAGTAAAGCCAGCATGTTGCTGCCATCTAGAGGAGACAGTGAAGAATATTTTAGTATTTGTTCTGCAGCATCCAAATCTTATACTACATGTTCAGAGCAAAAGTCAAAGCAGATGCATCCCAATCTGTAAATGAGCGACTTACCCTCACAGCCTGTGGCGAGTCAGAGTAGTCGACCAGGTCACAGCGAAAAGAGTATCCCGTTCCCCATCCTGACATCACAAACTGAAGAGAACAGGGCAAAGTGTGGTTACTCACAAGTAACGGAGGTTGTGGAAGAGGCCAAGAACACGCAGGACAACTATACCTTCAAAATCTTTAGAAGTTCATTTGTCCCAAAAGCTTTAGGTTTACTTGTTTTCTTAATCCTCTTATACATTTTGCTGTTGACTCAATATTAAGTGTGCCTACAGCTACATTCAGGATACCATTTCATAATAAAAATGAACATAAAATGGACACAAGTGTGGTAGGGATAAAGGTTGAACAAAGCGTATTTACTACCAATCTAAAAGAGGCACTTCAGATGATTACTAGAAATGCAATACATTGAGGAAATTAAGTATGTTTAGACAGGAAACGTGTTAGAGGAAGTCATGCTGAAGTTATGCAGCTCTGAGGCAACATTTGTACAGTGCATGAAAAGAATACACCCGCTGAGCTGGTTTAACCTCAGTTGAGTTTTTAAAATAAATAAATTTAAAAAAAGGTATCCGGAGTATTTCACAAGACTGCCTATGGAATGTGTCTCGGCTCTGTTCTTAACAATGCGAGGAATACTAATGTTCGCTCCACTAAGCCTCTGATGCATTGAAAGAATGATTTCAGCAACACAAATTGCTAAAAATCGCTGGAAGCGAATATAGCTGATGACTCACTTCATAGCACATGTAGAGCGAGAGAGCCACCACGCCGAAATTGTAGATTATGAGCACTCCCTTGAGGTCGAAGGCTTTGCGGTTCTCCATTATCCGAGGCCCCAGCGATGTGACAAAGTAAATGTACGCTGCGATGATGATCGTTTGGGGTAGAGGAGATGACATAAGGAACCAGGTGTCTGTCCGTGTGTCTGTAACGGGAGTATGTTGACAGGTTTGTGAGATCAATACAAAAATAAAAAGGTTCAGACTACAAACAGTCATCTTGAATGTTCAAAGACTCACCTGCATTTTGGATGAACTCATCATAAATGAGTGCAGCCGAGGACTTTATATTGTCAAATTCCATTGTCAGACACGATCCTTGCAATTTACCCTAAAACAATAAAAAATAAAAAACACCACACAAGAGGTCAGTAAGACAGACTAGACATGAAGTTTCACAATGAACAGCTACCAAGGCTAGAATAGTTCCTCCACTTTCATAAATTAACTCCAAAAGAAAGTAAGTTTCTTCCAAACAGCTGCAAAAGTTTGTCCAGAGCATTCACTGAAAGACAGCACACAGTATCACTTCTACCAAGAGCAACTGGTCTCTGAAAAGAAGATCCCAACACTGTTCAGCTTAGTATAGTCATTTGTAGTTGGACTTAAAGCAGCACACTGCCATGGCTGAAAGACTGGATTGTATAGGGAAGAGAGGAGGGGGGGAAAAAAAGCCACTCAGCCATTCTTTACTGCCCCTCTGAGGCAAACAAAGCCAAGAGTGTAGAGGGAGTACAATAAGTAGCAGTCAGTGTCTCTCCATTTTTTAGAGAATGGACAACAGTGCAACAACAATTTATTCACAAAACATGTAGCTACACATGTTGAAATGCTGATGTAAAAATCTGTCATCTAGTTACACGTGCTACGTTTTTTAAAGGACTTGTGTGTCATAAGAAAAGCATTCCACCTTGACTCCTGCTAGGCATCTTTCATGTTAATAAACCTACACCTGAAACGTGGCCTTAAAGCGTTTACCACTGAGAAAACGTTTACAAGAGTCAAAGAATACTGTGTGAATGGGCACACATTCTTTGCAACTGATATGTAGATTAAAAAAAATTTAAAAAAAAGTTTGACAAGAAAAGAGCTAAATTACGTTTTTTTTTTTAAAGCCAATCCAGTGGTTTACAATTAAGTCACGCTATGTAATGTTAAAGTGACACCAAACAAACTGGCAAATTTTCCCAAAAAAGAAAAGGAAATGGGATGACATTTTCCCAGTGATCCTGGGTCTAATGGTTCAGGAGTTCAAAATCAAGCAGTTGTTTAAAAATGCAAGAGTTTGAAACCTGGCAGAGTTACAGGGTCGGGATGGTGTTCACAATGACTGGCTTGACTGGTTTATGAAACGTACTTATAGTATGAGAAATATGCCATGGGGAACTTTTTCTTCTCAGAGACAAACAAAATCTTAGTTGGTCCATAATCCATTATTCTTTTTGTTAGAAAACCAGTGGGGAAAAAAAGTGTGTGGGGCAGTGAGCAAATGCAACCTTACATTACCTGACAGGTTTATTTATTTCAAAAAAATAAAATAAAAAAAAAAGGTGTGTCAACCTGAAGGGAAAGAAAAAAAAAAAAACCCACCAGGAACAGGGCATGGATAAATTATTGGGTTATTCTGTTATAAAAAAAATTTAATTAATTAAAAAAAAACAGGCATGGCTGTCTGAAGTCTACACTAATGCAGACATTGCAAGCCTCGACACGCCAATTAACGTTACGTAGAGGCTACTCCCATGGCTAACCACTTATCCATGTTTAAAAGAAACGTGGTCATACAGTATCCCAACCTGATCACGTTCCGAGTCATTGTCATTCACTAATTGAGCCAAACTTGGTCATGTGCTGCATTAAAAAAAAAATACATTAATGTTAATAAAACAAAATAGCAATCATGTCAGGTTGACCTGGTCAAATAAATACGTGGGTTACGCCTTGTTATCTTTACAAACCGGACTTTTTTCCATTATCATAATCCTCCAGCCATTTGATTTCTTTTATTTGAGAACATTAACCGGCCATGCCTGGCGTCATATGAGACACTCACCGTACTATACAATATTCAGTTAGATTATGACGACGTAAGGCATCAAAACTGAAGAATTGAGGGTTTTTTTGGCCAATGTTATTATGTTGCCCATCAGTATCGCTATGATCCATCAACAACGGGCTGAGGTGATGAGTACCAGCTGACGCAATTGATGAAAAACAAGTCCAACAGCTACCATCCAACAATGACAGGAAACTCACGGGCACGCTTTTGCGTCGAAGCACTTTTTTTGCCCCCTCGATTTTAGTACTTAGTATTTAGGGGTTATTTTATCACTTGCTTCAGATTCACTTAAGAAAAAAGAAAAAAAGGCTACTAACCTTAAATGCTCCTACCGCTGGCTCTCAATGAAAATCCTTTTAGCCTGTGAAATTGTATGTATCCGACCCCCCGGCTCACCTGCGCCACACCAACAGGTGTGCCTCCAGCTCTGCTCACGCGATGCCACCCCACGGTCTGCTCGCTCCTTAAGGCCGCCGACGGAGGGCGGGGTCAGAGTCCCTCGTTCGCTGATTGGGCGATTTGTGTCCCAACAACGCTGGACCCAAGTTCATTCTTGAGCTATGTCTCATCAAACAAGTTTTTGTAACAATACAGTATATCACTGGTTTCACTACACACACACAAAATAAGATTAGCACCTTAACAGTTAGTGCTGTTTTTCCATAACCTTCTAAAACCACAGCGAGGTTACACAAGTAGCTGGAAGAAATACAGCAAACTGGCATTTGCAGAGCTTTGATTTTAAGACAGGAGATACACAAATTAAAAACAGTTCAACACACTTCCGGTCATTTGGGATGATATAATGCTATGTATAATATATTATTTTAATATATTAAAATGTATATAAATCTTAATGTTGTGTTAATGTTAACATTACTGTTATTGTATGCTGTCCAAATATTTTGAAATATTTAATTACGTTTTGATGCTTTGGCAACAGTGTGTGTGTGTGTGTGTGTGTGTTTGGGGGGGGGGGGGGGTGTTAACAGGTTTACATGTTAACAAAGCCAATATATAAAACTGTGAAGGGGATGGGACAGAGAGAAAGGCTGCAGTATCACTCCTTCCTGCTAGTTTCAGCAGGCGCTAACAGCACAAATGTAAAGTATGCCAACAATGACAACAAGACAATGTTACTCCCATGTGAGAATTATGGGCAGTCTCTTCTCGATACAGCTGCATAGACACAAAAACGGAAAGACTTCATCCTATACGTGTTTAAACAGCTTACATAACCGCTTTATCTTAGCTCTTTCACCAAAACCGCACTGACATAAACAATGCCAGTATCTTTAAACATTTTAATTTGCACAAACAACGGCAGACCCCCCCCCCCCCATGACTACACTGAATTATTGAAAATACAAAATTGGTATTGCAACCAGTTAAGAGGACCGTAGCGACATGGAACTTGCTATGCATACCAAGGATCATGTTGGCTTTGCATTCAAATAAATAAAAAAAATAGCAAAACAATAACAATGCGGTAGCAAACATACAAAAACAGTATTCATAACATTGCAAAACATATAATTATTTACACATTTTATTTTCATTTCAAAGGCCTTTATCTTTGTCTGCGATGATGAAACAGGAGAAATTCCCCTAAACCCATAATCATCATCTAAAATTCTTTGAAGTCGAAGTTAACCGTGAAGGACGTGTGCTCATTTGCATTGTCAACCACCTGTAGGTCTACTTGGTCCATACATGTACACCAGCATTAATCCTCATCACTGCTCCACGCATCCTGTAAGGCAGGGTTCACTGAAGACTGGTCAGCAGCACCCTGTAAGGAATCAAGACATTTAACTCAAGATCCAGTCTGACTTAAGATATTCTTCTTTAAATAGATCCATTACAAAAACATAATACACGTGCGCGCAAATCACATGGGCATGCAATGTCTATGAGCCACCGCACATCCCTGTCAAACTTATTCGACAACAATTTGTATACGACCGATGACTGAACTATCATCTGGTAAATGTAGTTACACTAGTTAAACTGGAAAAAGACGCGTGAGGGGGAGCTAGAATGTAGAAATGGCAAGAAAGAGCTGAGTAGTGGTGACTAACTGTTAGTGTGTTTGCATGTTTTATCACTATGTTCCTGGCAACACTGAGGTGTCATTTAAATTCCTGAGTTGAAACACGGCGTATCCATTATCTAATTTCTTCCATGAACACACGATATTAAAATCAAAGTTTAGACGACGATTCATCATCATGTTCACAATTCTTACCGTGGGCGTTGTAACACAACATAACATAAAACACTTGACACAGAGTTAATCTGTTACATTTTACAATGCTCCTAATATGTATTTTCCATATCTTGTTTCCTGCTGGGAGGAGTTTTACCTTATTTGACTCTTCTTCCACATCGGAGGCACGTAGGACAGGAACCCACGCCAAGATGTTACAGTCTTTGCCTCCGCTGTACAGCTCCTACACATATAAAGAACAGGGACACCTCAGTTCTGACATATTGGTTGAGAATGCTGTTGCAGCATATCCCGCACCTTAAAGCACTTCCAGACAGACAGTGACATCAGCACCCGGGGGAAAACAGTGTTAACAAGGATGATTGGGACTAAGAGTAAAATAAATAATAAGCTGTCCACGCAACGCAAAGGGAACTCACGGGGCACGTTCTCGGTGCCATGGGTCTGATCAGTGTTACTGCATCAGACGAGTTATAAAAATGAATTAAAACACATTTTCAGGACAAGATCTCCCTTCCTGGAACTCTCCAGAGAGACAAGCTGCTGAACTGCATTCCTAATGTTACACAACCAAAGCTTGTGTATGACACTTGGTGTTAAAATTGGCTAGTAACGAGGGTGTGGGTTGGACATCCCTCTACATTTGAGA
Organism: Nannoperca australis; assembly: GCA_036023655.1. Classification (NCBI taxonomy): domain Eukaryota; kingdom Metazoa; phylum Chordata; class Actinopteri; order Centrarchiformes; family Percichthyidae; genus Nannoperca; species Nannoperca australis. Next base: position 27,089 of record JAVQJD010062209.1, on the reverse strand, counting down.
TTTGGTTGTGTATAACTAAAGTCACCAAATAATTAGGTTGTTTCACAGGACAAATATTACTATTATTATGAATGACACTGAAGGAGACACAGAAAAGTGGAGACGGATAACAACCATATTTCTATGGGTTGTTATTAAAAGGACAGAGTAGAAATACATAACTGAACAAGCATATTAATAAAGATTTTTTAAATGTGTATATCGTCAGTGTTGCTTATACTGTAAGAACAATATGTTAAACATGCATACGCCAGGGATTTGCAGATATACTGGGAGTACTAATTGATCCAAGCCAACCGCTTGAACGAAAAACAAATATTGATTTTTTGTCAAATATTACTGTTAGGTCAATATTTGATCATTTGTGGAAGTGACGTGTGTGTCCATCGTGAAATTAGCAACAGAACAAAACAAATAGTCTTTTCTTTTTTTAAATATTAAGCTGTTTTTCAACTGATGATGTCACCAGACTGCACATTACATAAATGAATAAAACCGGTAACTTCTTGCAACGTCACTGGCTTTCTGACTGCCCCATCCTTATAACCTCAAATGGAAACAAAAACTAAAGTAAGAGTTGACGTAGATAAAGGAGAGATAAAGGAGATGGCATTACTTTTGTGCAGTTACGTGTGACTTCTGAAAATAAGTCACAGTCAACATTCAGGCAGGGAACTAACTTGAGCCACACAAAGGGGTTGCCTGTGTTTGCATTTACAGTCGCTCAGTATAGCTCAGGAAGTGTTGATTTAACCACGTTATCTGTCCTGGGGAGGCAGCTTATTTGAGACTGCCATGGTGATTGCAAATGTTCAACAGCTCTTTTACTGCAGTGACAACACCACAACGTCTGACAAGATAAAAAAAAAAAAAAGATGACGGACAGAGAGAAAGTGAGTTCTCTAAGCCTGCAAGAGACCAACTAGACCTGACTGGCAGAGCAAACACAAATAGGTGGAAATACAAACAAAGGCAGCACTGCCGATAGATGGGTATATTGGTCAGATGCAGGGACTTGTCACCACCTGGGACTGCGGTGCGTCTCACCTGGTAGTCTGGGTGGAACTCGCAGCAGTCGACGTTGTTGTAGTGACCCCGGAGCATAGTGACCAGCTCTCCTGTGTGGAGGGCGTAGACCGCTACGGAGCTGCCGCACGGCACAAACACAAACTCTGGGCTGCAGCCACGCGACACTGTGAACTGCAGCCTCTTACGACTCTCGTTGCAGACCTTCCCGTAATTTACCTGAGGGAACAAAACAGTGAGGGCACGCAAAGGTTCAGACCATGTGTGTTGATGTCCAAATATAAACTACTTATGACACTGAACAATACGAGATGGTTTCCTATCCCGGAATATGAAACTGTTTCCTTTTTGAAACAGACAATATACAGTCTCTTTTTGTTGCCACGACATTTAGTGCACGACACCAAAACAACAACAAGCCTTTTCAGTGTACATAACTTTATTTCAGGCATTCTAAGACTTTTCCAGGACTTGCAGAGACCAACAAATCAAGACAAACAGGTATAAACAACAAATAACTTCACCGGTCTGTGAAACAGGTTTGAATTGTGTAATGCATTCTGGTCAAGGCAGATGACCGCCCGCCTGCCCACAGCCTGGTTCTGCATCAGCTTGCTAGTGCTTGCTCATGGTGGGAATTGTTGGGTCTGTAAATAATATTATAAAGAGTACGATCTAGACCTGCTCTATATGCAAAGCGCCCTGAGATGACTTCTGTTGTGATTTAGCGCTATATAAATAAAATTGAATTTTACATCGCCTAATGTGCACCAGGAAATCCCACTACCTCATTTATAATACAACTCTGATCTTTGCAGATGAGAGACGATAATCTACCCTTTAACTCGCTGGTTGTCTTGTGCTACAGCCTGAAGATGGAAAAATACCCACCATGGCAACTGCAGCATGAGGCCGCAGAGCAGGAAATTAGAACAGGACACTGTGTGACAGCACAGGGCAAAGAGCACAGCTTCCCTTGGCTTTAGTGTAAGGTTATGTTTGTGTGGCGTGGGGTTGTGTATGGGGTCGGATATACACATTTCCCTTTTTTGTTTTTTTTATGTACACCCAGTGCTGTAAAGCTTTCCCTAAGACTGGTCTCCTGCTGGTTCAGTCTGGGCCAAAACACAGATTCAGCGGGATCAGTGTGAGGAGAGTTTTCTATTATCATGACAAAAACTAAAATAGTCAAAGAGTCTGTAAGAGCTGTGATGTAAGCAAGGCTGTCCAATTTGGTTAACTGTGGCAGATTGTTGGTTAGTGGTTGGTGATTCGATCCATCTGTTTGCTTGATTCTATTCCAATTGCAAGGTTTCTAGGGAATAGCAAACTGTTTTTGTTTTTTTTTTATCCCATGTGCCCTTAAACTGAAGGAAATTGAAGAAAATGCTCCCTTGGAATTTACCAATTTTAAACCAAATTCAAGACATTTTTTGGTAAAACAACAGAAAAACTGCTAAATGTGTTAATAATTTTGACAGTATTCTGCAGCATTGTCAACCTGGCTTTCATTTTCACAGCCAGAGAGAGCACTAAGAGAGCCCCAGTTAAACTTGTAAACACTTAAGAATGGCAAATGACAAGAAATAGTATAAATCATGTCTAACAATGACTGGAGGGTTGTGTAAAGGTTTAAGAACAAGGTTTATGTGGTTGGTTTTCCTGTCCTAGTCGGAACTCTGTATTAGCTGCAGACACTTGACAGTCTTTAGGTAGCCCAGAGCAGAAAATTACACAATGACTCAATCTGCTAGTAATGAACATGTACTCATGTTTCTAGAATTCCAACTGTGTGTGTCAGGCTTTTTGAAGAGACACAATAGCGATGGGCCACAGTTGCCAAGAATACCTTCTTGTTTCCTCTAATAGGTTATAAGAAATGTATATATTGATGTCCTTCATTCAACACAATAAAACAATATTGATCAATATGTTGGTATTCAAATTGAATCAAATTACTCTAATGTGAAATGGTTGCTCATGTTACCAAAAGCACTGACAATCAACAATTCAGCTCTATAGAACCGAACCTTTTGCCTTGTATAGCTCATTGTTTTGGTTGTACACCCCGCGTGTTGACTGTAAGGTTAGGTCTGAGCTCAAAAATCTCAGTACCTCACCATCATGTAAACATTACAACTTGCCAGTGATATGGTGGTAACTCTGTGAGTTTGTTTAACAGAGTTCTGCTTCCTAGTGGTCAAAAATCAATTAATGCACACGTCCTCTGACAAATTAAGGTAAGTTGTCTTGTGTCTCTACAGAACATCATTCAGTTTCATCATCATTCACATTTTAAAACTGAGACATTGCTGATATGCTGGTACATCCTGAACCAGTATTGAGTGGCACAGTCCAGCAGCTTGGCTGAAACTGTATTTCAGAGATCAGCAACATCAAGCAACAGTTTCTGCAGGATCTAAACCCAGACTGGAAGGTATCAAGGAGGACATCTATTCAATTAGTTCTTCACACTTCTTTCAAAGATCAAGTTTGGGTAAAGCCAAATGAAATGGCTCTGCAACTGCTGCATCTGCATAATCCAAAGATCTCGGTAGGTTATGAGGTCAAAGCATTTACTTTCTCTCTCTCCCTTTCACTCACACACACACCCACACACACCCCCACACACACATACACACACACACACACCTTACCAGTGTGTTTTCCCCAGAGGCACTATTCCATAGTCGCATGCGGTCATCAGTTCCGGTAGTGAGGAGGTAGAGGCCATCGCCAGTAAAACACAGGCCATTCACTCTGCCATTATGAGCTGTGTTCACTGGTTCAACACAGAGAAGACACGGTAACATTCGCTCGCCATCTCTTTCCTCCGACATCTTTGTCAAGAGCCATCAGTTCATAGTTTTTCTACATAATTACTTTCAATGACATGCTTTAAGTGCATTTGTTGTTAAAACCCCTTGTCTCCTATAATTACACAGAATAGCTGAGATTAACTGGTTTCCTCTAGACATTGCTCCCCTTGGCTCAAACTCAAATAGGAACCCTGGGAAGAAAGAATGATACTGTGTGTGCAGAATATCAACGTCTTGTTCAGGGAGACACACTCAGTTGTGTTAACCTGAAAGTTATTAGACACTCCACAGCAAAAGGGAGGGACATTTTGCTGTTAGAAGCATCAGTTACCAGGAATAAATTAATTATGACTCTAGATCAATGTGCACCTCAGCTCCTATTGTGTGTATATAGTATGTCTGTGCAGCATCACCATGAGGTATACCGTGGGATTGTCGATATGTTTGAGGAAAGGGGAATGTATGACAGGATGATGCACCGCATCGGCATATAAGCAAAACCCCCACATTTTTACACCCCAGGGGGCTGTCTGACAATAATTTCTGACCCAATTCCCTTCTATGTCTGTATTTCTCTTCCTCTAAATAAAGGATAAAATGTCTATCAAGAGCCCTGCCCACTCAGGATGAATGAGATGTGGAAAAAGACACTGTCAAAGAAATAGGGGAGAGGTAACAGTACCTGCCTCAGAGGATGCTTTTGACACGTCTCCATTGTGCTGGTCCAGAGTGAAGACACTACCAGAAGCCCGACGCACATCCCATACTTTCACTTTGCTGTCTGCACTTAGAAGGAAAATTAGGCAATTATTTTTGTTTTATACTCTCGTGGTTAATTAATAAAAAATACTGTATATAAATTATTCAAAATAAGGATAGGTTTGATCATCTCATTAATTGCAATTCAGGGATTTATAGGTACGATACATGCTGAAACCGATCATGCTTCACATAAACCGATGTGTGTGAGTCAGTGTTTGTTTTTAAGGGTCGGTTTTCTGTCGAGAATTAACATACTGCTCCATAATAGAATATCATACACATCTTTAAGTGCCTCTCCGTGCCAGTTGTTTTCAAAATCACATGCAGTCCACAGGGACAGTGGCACACTGGTCCCAGGTGGTTAATTAGCATGTCTAGTGTAGCATAAAACAGGTGGGGACTGTATTCACCATATCCTACACTGACAGGCTTGCTAGAGTGCCATAGCTATGTGGTGACATTATCCTTGACACAGGGCTGCAGTGTGGCCAGATGGGCGGGAGCTGAGATGAAAAGACCTGCTGGGACACAACATGGTGGGTATTGTCTTGTTCCTGCATTATTCTTTGATGAGGCTCTGAGGGCAAACAAGGTGATGGTTTCAGGGAGTGAATCTCTGGCGGTTAACAGTGCATACCTGGCAGTGGCCAAGATGTGTTCGTATCTGGGCGACCACCGCACAGACAGGACCTCTGCTTTGTGGCCTAAAGGGGAAAGTTATCGTTTACGTGTGTGTGAAAAACAGCAGGAAATGCACGCGTGTGTATTGGTGATCTAATCCACTAACCCTGAAGAATGTGAATCCGTGAACCAGACTTCAGGTCACACAGCTGGATTTTGGGGTTTTTGGTGCCAACTAAAAAAAAAACGCAGAGACAAAGAAAGTCAAATTTTACAGATTGTGATAAATGTGTGACTATAATCTGCTACAAAGTGTGTATAAAGGAGAGGCTCTTGAGAAGGGTACAAACTGGAATCCCAGGTTCTCACAGATAAGGTGTGGTAAAAATAAAAACTCACTGATACAAACTTCTGATAAAGGTGACCGAACACGCCCAGCATTAATGCATGGGAGGAGGGCAAGGTAGTTTGTGACATTTACAAAGAAGCTAACTGGCATGCCATTAAAATCTAAATTGCCCACATTATGCAAATGTAATGAGCTACTAGTGTTTTTTAAGAACAGAAAATGTCTTCCTAGGTAAAATAGAAGACTTTAGGGATGTGTGCAACTTGTTTGACAAGCAACACACTGTGATTGTTTCCGGCTTAGAAACAGGCGTGTCAAAGAGGCCGTGTGTGACAAGAAGTACCTCTGCTCACATTTATGAGCACATACTCAGCAGTCATGAGTAACCTGTTGGTCCTGCCTGGTGATGTTGCACATAGATTCCTAGTTTTTTTTTCTCCACATAAATCTGTCTCTGAACCTGAATCTATGTGTAACCAGCTTTTGACCAACTTATGTCCCCTCTAGGTACATGTCACTATATAACCAGGGTTAAAAACGGAATGTATATGGTAGGACCAGTATCTGCTGTGTGCTGTCAGAAAACAAAAAAAACTCCAGCTGTTTTTTCTGTGTTAATAAGTTCAGTAAAAACTGCGGCTACATTTACACACACACACACACACACACACCCCCACCCACACACACCTGCAATGAGACTGTGCTTCCTGGCGATGGGGGACAGGTGATGGCTGTAGACGTTGCCCTCAAACTCAAAGACTTCAGCAGGCTGAAGAATCACAAAGTGAGAGAAAGGGTGGGGGGGTGGGGGGTGGACAGACAGAGAGGGTCAACACGCTATGGTAGAACTTCAGCTACCTGTATGTTTACTGCTATATATGTACTTTATGTATGCATGCTGAACGAGCATCTTAATTGTTTGGTAAAATATACAGCTATGACATTAAATAAAGCCACGGCCTTAAAGTTTAACTGTAGTATACATTCACCACAGTGCATGGATAGAGTTCAGAGCATGAATTAGATATAAATAAAAGCGAGTAGAGAGGGAGAGCACATCAGCTCAGAGCTCAGGAGGCAGCTCACCCGAGCTGCAGTGGCTGTTACAATGCAAATTCTTAAGCAAATATAAAGCCTCTCTGTGCCCCATCTGTCAGTGTGTGCCAGCGCCGGCATGGAGCCAATGGGCACGCGCACATGCACATGCACATGCACATGCACATACACGCTCACACACACACACACACACACACACACACACACACACACACACACACACACACACACACACACACACGCGCACACACACACAGAGGAGGCTCTGTTTCCATAAAAACACAGAGTAATACAAACGAAAGGTCGTGGGTTCTTTTCTGTCCCTTCCCTGACCTTCTGAGGTAACCGTGATGCCAGTGTAACTCTAGCACAGCTCAGGGCCTGCCATATGGGACTACGTGGCATACAAAGGTAGAAAGCATGAAGCAGAAAATAAGAGAGGGGACGAGATAGTGAAAAGAGCAAAAAGTGAAAAGAGAAAGTGCGGTGGCGGCACAACAAAACAAATGTCAGCTAGTTATTTAATAAACCTATCTCCAATATGCACCGACTCAACTCGATTGTAACTTAGTGTATACTGGAAAGCATTATACAAAAAAAATGTAATAATAATTCCTTACCTTCAGTGTCTCAGTGTCCCAGACTTTCACGGTCTTGTCAAAGGAACTGGAGACAAACATGCCTGTGTCATAAGGATACCACTGGACCGTCTCGACACTGAATTTGTGGACATACTGACTCGACCTAAACAAACAAAACAAAGTCATATCACAAAGTACAATAGGCAATACCTACCAACCAGCTCACTCCTTTTGGGGCTTCAATCTTGGACTGCAGAATCTCATGATCCCCACAGCTAAGATGTAAAGCTCTTCTCTTGTTTAATAACATTGTTTTTATAACAATCTCATATTAAAAAAGCAGAAGTCTTGTGGTGTGCTGTTTGGTACTAGGTATAATCTGTCATTCATCTCCCGAAGTGGCTATTCATTTTACTGATGGGTCGCCACTTAATATAGTTGATAGATTTCAATATTTGGATTGATTCTGAATTTCCTTTTAGGCCTCATATTGATTTTATTATGAATAAAACAAACGACAGTCTCAGAACATTGTCGGCCAGACAAAAGACATTTGTCTTGAGGTGTTCTTATCGCATTTGCATTTACTTTAACTATCCTTTACACTTAAAACAGCTTTTAGTTCCATATAGATCATAATACTGACTTAGACACTTTACTGTTCCTAGAATCTTTAAAGAATAATTTGCCTAAATTAATGTCAGTTTTCACGTTTGAGTGCCTGAGGACCCCCTTGAAAACAAGATGGTGCATGTTGAGGGGTTAATCCTCAAATTCAAATTTGAAATAAATAAAAAATAAGTACAAGAAAAGCTTGCTCATTTCCCTAACTGTCGGCAAGAAAGCAATTAATTTGAATTGGAAATCAAAAACCTGAAAAAAAAATTATCGTCCAACATCCTTTTAGCATATGAATAAAAAAACAGTGCTTTCAGTATCAGTCAGTATAGTCATCAAGGAGAGATGGTCCTTCTCGAAGACGGAAACAAAGTTGGACTAGTGCCACGTACATTCCTAACACTACGAGTGCCTGGATAGGCTATTGCAACACACACATCAACTTAAATACACATACCCATGGTACTCTGTATTCATGCGCGCGCAAACACACACACACACACACACACACACACACACACTTATCTTACTAGGGCTGTAGCTTTTGATTGTTTTTATTGTTTTGTGCTATGTTATTGTCAGGTTGCTTAATCTAAAACTAATTTAATAGTTTTATTTGTTGGCAGCTATATAGAATCAAATTGGTCCATTCAAGATGACAGATGTGGAATTTAACAAATGAGGAAATAAATAAAAGGAAGAAAAAAAAGATGAATGGGTTTCTTAATGAGTGGCGTGGGAGTGGTTCAAAAGGGAAACCAGGGTGGTACCTTTTCTCTTCTTCTTTCGTTACGAAGTACAGCTAAGTTTCATATATTGCCCTCCTTACACCACCATGCATATGAACACACTGGACACATAGACTCTATAGTTTACTTTACTATTATTTCTCATGTCACACTTCTGACACATTTACTTTTTTTTTTTTTTTTATCATAGAGAACTAACAAACCAAAGAACTAACCAAAATGTATTTTATGATTCTGATATGACTGTTCAGACTGAGGTCACATTGCCACAAATTAGATCTGCATCAAAATCAGAGCCATGTATTAAAGTGCAGCAGTTTAGGGGAATTTATGTGGTCACATCACAATTAAAACCAAACCTGAGTAAAAAATGAGGGAAGAAACATTCTGATTCGGGCCCTTTCACTTATATGTAGTATGTAGCCTAAATGACATTACCGTAAAACGGCTCAGAAACACATGGTATTGTGAAATCTAATGCAGTGCCACCCTCTAGTGGACAGATGAAGTAAATGGAGTAACACTCACCTGCCTACTGTGCAAACTGCCTTGCAGGTGTACTGTGGTTTTCTATTGTAGTTCTCCAGGTCATAGATGACTATCACTCCATCTGCGCCGCCAGACAACATGCTAAACAACAGAGAGAGTTTAGCTGTTGGGGTTTCTCCCATGATTTGTGTAGCCTAAAACTAAATGCCATTCACCTCTATTGTAGTGGGCTCTTATCACATTTTGTGTAGGCAAAGTAGAACCACTTCACAGGAGGGGTTGTAATGCAGCAACTAATAATTTAGACTAAGTGGACTTACTATCTGCCCTCTATTGCTTCGATGTCAATGGTGTTGATGCCATTTCCATGGACTCTGTCCACGTCTCTGTCAGGATTCAACTTCAGACTGAGGACCCTTTGGAGAAACAAAAAAGAGGAAGAGCTACGCATCACTGGACACTTCATTCATTCATATCAGACCTTTAAAGGCCAAGCAGATTATCTAAATAAGAACATTGTGGAAAAGACACCTTAAAGGAAACAGATAGACCTACATATGTTGCAAATGAGACAGAAATAATAAAACCATTATTAGACTAATAAGATAGCCAATCCATGACATTTTTACTTTTGACAAATGATCTTTCTGATGTATGAATTATCACAAAAAATAATCTATCGAGTGAAACATTGGCTAGTAAAAGCTTTTCAAATCTTCAGACATGACAGCTGTTCTTTCTTCCCCTTTTCATAACCGTCAATGGAACAACTTATTATATGTTCAAATGAAACACCCTATGATGAGACATCAAGGTTTACGAGTCCTCTGTGTAGCTAACTATGTGTATGAATAAGCCCCCAAGATTTCAGTGACGTTGTTTCTACTCCTTTCTAGTTGAGACGCTTGTATTTTCTCTCACCTTCTCGTTGATTCTGCGCGTCTCAGTCGCAGAGGGTCATCCAGACCCGCCTGCCTTGCTGTCAGAAACCCCAACATTGCTTCAACTTGGGGGGAAAACGACCTTTATTGTAGAGAACTAGTATTTTAATCTGTTACCGTTGGCTAACATTAGCATGTTTTCTACACTGAAGTAAGTTTTTAATCCAAACTGAAATTTTGGGCGTCCAACAAGGCATTATAATGTACCCAACGCTTGGTAATAGCTAAGTGCGCAATTTAAATGTAATAGGGTACATTGCTTTGCTAATTATTTGCTTATTCTACAGTCATTTTAATCCACTTCGTAGCACTCAGTATATTAGGCCGCCATGTTGGAACGTATTGTCCATTCTATGAGAAATGCAGTGATTGGCTGGTCGAGTATAGCCGTCCAATCACAAAACAGTTTGTTCACTCTCTTCCCAACCCACGACGACTTGCATGAACAACCGAGTGAGGGGGCAGACAGCTAACAAGGGACACAAACTACACCTCAAAACCTTAGGGGTTATCCTGTAAAGATGAGCAGGCTTGCCGGCGTGCTACGGCGTACGTTTGGACTAGTACGCGACCACGTCGGGACAGATCATTTGGGGAATAAATATTACTTTATCCCAGATCAGAAGACATGGACAGGTAAATTAATCCTTGTTGTGCTAAAATTAGCCAGGCGGGAATTTGTTTATAATATTGATCCCTGAAGCTAATGAAGGTAGCTTCAAAAAGCAGTGATTGAACTTAATGTCACCCTTTTCTGTCCCTGACACTGCTCTGTACAGGCTGTGGATGTTTTCACCATGGCAAACTTAGCTTTTCTTGTCCTGTATGTTTTCTGTAGCTAGCAATGGAAACTGTATTCTGGCTTAAACAATCTTGATGTTCCAGCTACGTATTTTGTATTGTGCATGTGTTTCCCTCCTTCCTTAAATGTATTGCTGCTTATATGACTTTACCTTATACCCCTTCACCCATGTGGTATAAAAAGCTCGCCACTAAGTGGAGCCACCGCCTCAATAAGAGCATTCCCTCTTCAGTGATATATTCGTCTGTAGTTAATACAGCTCACAGCAGTTAAGATTTGACTCATTTGTGGGACAAAATCAGGTGGCAAAATGATGGCCGCTCCGCTGTCACCAACCTTCAAAGGGTCAAAGGGTCTGTCGTTGTTGCAGACGAAATGATTACTTGTCTGCGATGAGGATTTAAAAGGAGGTCATATATCTCTACTGAGACATGGCAGCGCTACAGCACGCAATGCTCAATCCAAGCAGTAGAACTGTGTCATCGGGCTAATCCATGGTGGGATGCCAATAATGTCCTTCACACCGTCTCAGACTGCTAAAGGGCCAAGGGCATGCTCGCTGGCCCTGCAGACTCAATACCCGGGCTCACTGTGAGTCCTCCCCCAGTTGTACCTGTCGTACCCACAGAGTGTGTCCGGGACAGGAAGATGCTGAGGCCATTATGATGACTCATCTCAGTAAAGGAAAAGGAGGTTTGGTGGCAATTTCTTAATTTAGGAAACACAACACACTTGATATATATTCGCTTTTACAAAATGACAACAAAAATACATTGTGTACATTTCCAGAAAATACCCATACCTGCATGTGAACATGTTTTGGGCGACACATAGTGATGCACCAGAGTGTGCGTGAATCCTGTCTTTCTTAGTTTAACTCACTGGCAGAATCCAGACTAGAAATCCCACTTTCCCCTCCCTGTAACACCTTAAATCATCATCAGCAGGGGCCTAACCAGACTATAGGCCACAGGTCAGGGATCACAGGTCAAAGAGCATGACCTTTGCCTGGTCCAGACATGATACTGCTGGTTAACCAGCCACAGACTTTGAGCTTATTAGTAACAAAGGGTTATGTGTCATGATATACGCCAAAATTATTATGCTTGTTCGCCCCCATTCCAGATACTGTAGTTGTCTAATCTGGGAACAATCGTATCCCACCTACACATGCTTGTTTGTCTCCCTCTTTTGGTGCCACTTTCTACAATTTCTTCGACTAGCATAGGCTGAATAGATATCATACAGTGCACACATTCAGTGGTACCTTTTGTCAGAGCCCTAAACCAAGCGTTTTTGTTTGTTTGTTTGTTTGTTTGTTTGTTTGTTTTGCTGAATAGAGGGACTGACCTCTGGCAGTTTGCAAGCCTGGTTTCTCTCTGGCTGAACTTGACTTTGTGTTTCACCTTTTCTCGGCAGTTTGCGGGCAAACTTGCGCCCACCTCGTATTTATAATTCATTACAAGGTTGCTCCTCCGCCCCTGGCTGTCAATCTATTCATATAAGACATCACAGAAGCCCATTTTCTAGCACGCTACAGGCTATCGTAGTCACTGTCCAATCACAGTGACACTGTGGAGAGGCTAGTTGGCCTGTACAACTGGTTCCAAACAAACACATACACTCATAAAAGCCAGACAGGCACATACGCATACACAGACATACATATATATATATTCATTATAAATAAATAAAGATATATGACGCACATATTTGCCTCTTTTTTTCTTCTTCTGCCCCTTACCCAGTCTAGCCTTGTGGAAATAAAGCACATGCATTATTCAGTCCATATGTCTTGCTAAAGTGAGCTCTTTTTGATCTTAAACTGATAGGCCAAGCGTGGGCTCAGGGCCTTAAGGCATAGACTGCAGGGCTTTCCACTGCAGCACATGAGTAGTGGTTGAAGTAGGTGAGGAGTCTCCTCTTCCTGTGTTTCTCTCTCTCTCTCTCTCTCTCAACTCTGCCTTCTTCTTGTATTTGGCCATCCCTAGTGTTCAGTCAATCCCTCTCTACCTTTATCCATGCTTTGCTGCTCCCATTTTCTACTTCTCTCAGCCTGTTAACTTTAGAACACTGGGGCGTAAGCAATTCCGTGTGCGGTAGTATATGTATGAGGATGATAATGGCTTCTAAGACAGAAAAATAAAAGGAAAATCTCCTTATTTTAGGTGAACCTGTCCTATCTGATCTCAACAACTGCCCATATTTCTCCTTATGTTGACTTCTTTATTTGCCTCCAGTTAGTCCTTCTTTCCTTTGCCCCTCCCTTTCGTAGCTGCCTCTCACTTTTCCTCCTTTGAAGCCAGTCCAGTGAAGATTTTTATTCACAACATTAGAGTAGTTCAGCAGTGCGGAGGGCTAGACCCAGCAGAGAGCTTTCTATCCCCCTCTCCTCAGATGCTGCTGCACATCAAAATGAGAAGGCCTGAGTCTCAAGTACACGTGGGAGAGGGAGAATGTCTGTCTCTGTCTTTTGAAAAGGCCCAGCCAAAGAGGCCTACTGTGTGCTGCTGCCCCATAGAGAGAACTATGCTATAGGCTGTGGAGCCTCAGTGATTGTTGTCTGTGGCAGGGCTACAAGAGAAAGCCACTGGCAATCTGGTCACTGGTCTTTAGAACCAGTCTTCGCCTTGGCGTTGGCTCCGTAGAGCTGAATAGTGAATCTATATTCTTCTCTTTTTCTGCATGCGTCTGTTCCCCAGGCCCAGCTCGGCCTCACACTGCATGGGGCGCCATGTCATGCTGCCCAGACGAAAGCAAAGCGCTCTGCGGATGGGCTCATTCGTCGTCAGCAGTGGGCCTGCAGCTTTGACGCCTGCCTTCCCTCCCTTTATTTAGGAAGAGAGGCGCGCTGACATTATCGGCCGCTGCAGACACATTTGAAAATAATTGTCTGTATGATTGCTATTTTTCTTACCTCTTTGAGGAGGTGTAGCCTTTGTCTTGGAATCAATGGCTGCTCAATACTGGACAGGGGAAAGGCAGCTTCCTTTCATGTCTCAGTGAAAAGGATGTATTTTTAGTGCTATTCATTTTAGCAGTGTGTGCCATGCAGTTTTAATCTATTGGTCCTCTCCACTGTGTGGAGAATGGAAGGGATTCAGAGGTTCTTTAGAGGTGCGCCACACTGTTGCAGAGAATAGATGCATTGACTTGTCGTCCTATCACTATCCCTCTCTCTTTGTCTATTATTTATTTGATTCCCCAGCTCTGTTCTATGAAGTGAAAAACTGAAAAGGCCCCAGTTCTGCTATTTCAAGATGGGTGACTCTGGGGAATGAGGGAGGAGGTGTGTGTGTGTGCATGTGTGTGTTGTTGTTGTTGTTGTTGTTGTTGTAGTAATATTGTGTGCATCTGTGATTGTGTACATGTGTTTGTGTGGCATTGCAACTACACCCTGCGCGCGTGTGCCCGCAGTTTTATCTGCTTTGTATTTAGAAAAAGGAAAAAACCATTCTGCGATTGTGTGTTTTCTCTCCACTTCATGCCCAAACACACTTAACACAACAACAGATGGCCGTGTGTCATCAGAGCGTTGATTCAAGCCGCATATTTCCATGGAAAGAGTCACAGTGGAGAGAGACGAGGGTCCAAATGGCTGTTTATTCTGCCACAAGTCATCCCCAGGGTGTGATGAAGGAAGGTCTATCCTACAGTAGGACACCAAGTCAGTGTTTACCATGGAACGGCTATGTCCGGGACCGCTACAGTAAATCATGTTAATTGATCAGCAGCTTTGCAATGCATAGGGTTTAAATGAAGGTTGTTTAATCGTTACAGGGAAACCAAGTGGGTTTAGCTCAACTTGCTGTATACAGATTGCCAAGTCTGTATTTGTATGTGTATGTGGGGGAACATCATGCAGTGGCTTAACTACTTCATTAAAAAGGAATTTGAAAAGGTAGAAGCTGAAAATGAGACCCAGGCACATTTATTTCTTATGGTAGAGCTTTACAATTGGGTCTAGCTCCAATATCAGTAGTTCAAGCATTGTGTGGGTTTATTAAACACTGCCTATCTGTATCCAGCGCACAGCATTGGTAGATTTGCTTCACCCACCTACCAAAATAAAAAACAATGGTAATGTATAGAGTGGCTGGTAAAATGGGAACATTCACTAGCCATTTGTGCTGATGGACAAAAAAAAAAGTAAATTTTGCACTCTGCCTGTATCTGTATATATTTCACACTCTGCCAGTCTCACAACCTACACATTTTATATGAATGTGATTGTTTCTACCTTCTGCAAACGGATTTGCTGTTTGGCAAGCAATCATAGACAGTTGATGATGCCAGCAGAAGGAAGACAACAAATTAAACAAATTAATGTGTCCATTTGGCCTGGATGTGATTCACTGTCCAATGCATTCATGTCTCTCTCTGGTCAGATGGCCAGCGAGATATTTTGACACCTCGGGGCTCCTTGTCTGTCAGAAACTCAGCCAGACAGACTGACAGACCGACCGACACACAAGCAGACATCTCCTGGAGCCCGCCACTGCTTATTCAATTCAGAATATTATAATAAAGCAGACAGGCAGAGAGAAATAAGGCTAGGAGTAAGGGAGGAAAGATAAGGCCGAGGGAGACTCACTGAGGGTGGAAGAGAGTGACAAAGTGAGTGACAAAGAACAAGGGGGATGCTGACATATGGGGTGAAATTATAGAGTGGGGGAAGAATGGACAGAATGAAAGTGAAAGGAGGGTTTCTGACAGAAAGAGGGTGAAATGAGTGGGTGGAACAGGCATACAGATAGAGGGGAAGAGAGAGAAGGTGGAGGTAGGTTAATGTGGAGAGAGTTGTGGGGCTGGGGGTGCAATGGAAGGAAAAGGAAGGGGGTTGGATGAGAGTGATGGAGGTGAATAGAAAGGGGTGGACAGCTTGGTGCATGGACATCACATGCATGGGCCTCAGAGGAGCCGTGGAGGAGGGTTGGGGGGGGGGGTTCACGCCGCTCCACAGCCTCACAAAGGACGCTGATTTCCTGGCTCGCCACGGCCTTTTTCTGTACCCCATCGGGCAGGGAAGAGACATTGAGAGGATGGGTGGTCTTAAGTGGAAGGGGCAAAAGTATCCCCTCCACCCTCGAGTACGCATGCGTTTAGTTAAAAGTAACACCCGGGGGAAATCAGAGTATTCTTTTCAGCATGTTATTACTTTTATATGAATTATTCTCCTCTGTTCTGCTGCGAGTCGCTCAAGCCTCAGTGGGATCGACAGCAACAGGGACAAACAGAATGAGGGCTGAATAAAATAAAAACCCCAACAGCAGCAGCAGCAGGCCTACTGTACGCCTAAGCTCCTCCTCTCACCAGAACTGATGCAAAACAACGGCAGGCCTTTTCCCTTCAAACCTCATCCCGCGTCACTAGGCTCAGGGCTAATGGGTAACCATGGTTACAGGCCTCACACATCCCCTCCATTTTTATTTTTTCAAGGGGAAGAGATTGGATGAAAAGAGAAAGAAGGAGAGGGTGTCAGTATTGGTACCTGGTTGCCCTTGTATCGCTGATGCTTATCGGATCACTCCGTCTTCATAAAGCTGTCCATTACCATGCACATATCGGTCCCCCATCCCTCTCCAGAACACAGCTCAGCTGGAGAGGAATAAACTAGGCTCAGTCCAGGCTGATGGGCTTGCTGCTTCAGGGCGGCTGTTTGTTCCACCTCAGTGTCAGGCCTATAATTTGCTGCTTTACCTCATACAACCATGAAGACTAGGGAAGCTGCTCTTCCTGCTGTCTACTGAGAGGTAGAGCTGGAGTTGGACACTATATGCTGTTGCGAGCGGTGCAGTCTGTTCAGAGACAAGGGAACACGGTGTTTCTCAGGATAGCTTAGTTGCTGCTGTTGTTGATGACGAGGAGTTCATCAACACATGCAGCTCCACCAGCGGGAGCCAGATGCAGAGAGCTCATTTCTGTTCGGTCTTATCCGAGGAGGTTTTTAGGGCTCTCCATTCCCGGATGTTGCCGATCGATGTGTGTTCCCCTGACATTCGCGCCTGTAATCAAAGACAGAGTGCACACCGCGAGAGAGACAGCCCAAGACACCCGGAATGACATTGTGGAGGTGAAAAACCTCTCAGGTCGCCCCCAGCAGTACTCACCTGGGAGCTGATGTGTGAAGTTGGGGGTTTTGTGTGTGTGTGTGTGTGTGTGTGTGTGTGTGTGTGTGTGTGTGTGTGTGTGTGTGTGTGTTGAAGCAGGTGATGGAGTTTAGCGAGGTGTGTTCAGGGTTAAAAGATCAGACCTAGGAGCGCATCACGTTATCCTAACAAACGGGAAGGGTAGGCGTACCTTCCATTTGATTGGCTCCCTATCTGGCTGCCAAGGCAACCCCTCACCCATCCTGCCTCCCTGTCTCCTCCTCCCGCCCCCCCCAGGTTCCACAGCTAGGCTCACAGATGAGTCGCGCTCAGACAGGTGAGATGCCTCATGAATATTTATAAAGTGGGATTTCATTCCTCCTGCCGCTGGCCCCTCCCCCTCTCCAACGCAGTGCTGCGTTTGTCCTTCACGGTGAGAGGCAGCGTCCTCGCTCCTGTCCCTCAGGTTAATCTGCCTGCTCTCTAGCCAGTGTGTGTCTGTTTGTGTGCAGTGTGTGTGTGTGTGTGTGTGTGTGTGTGTGTGACTGGTAAGTAGGTTTCCTCTAGTGAGTGATGAGAAGGCAGACCTGTCACAAGGGGGCCCGCTGAGATCGAGAGCTCCCAACACCTTTCATATCTCTTTCTCTTTCTCTCTCTCCAGGTGGGGCACAAGGAGGGTGGGTGCAGGTCTGAACTGTGAAGCAGAAAGATGGCTCACACCCAGTTTGATAACTGTCAGGGATCCTGAAGTATCGTGCGAAATCATTTTGCTTTATTGGCATGAATGTAACAATTACAATATTGCCAAAGCGTCGTAATGATAATAAAACAATGAGAATAAGGATAATAAAAAAGGTGCAATTCATAATAATCTGGAAAATGGTTTTAAAAAATGTATGGGGAAAAAAGTATGTAGAAGTTTGACTACTTTATAGACAGACAAAGAAGGCAACTTTGTTCAACTTTGTGATTTGAACAGCTGTATTTATTAGCTACAGCTTTTAAATATGAAGAGTTTGTTGTTTTACTCCATTTTATATCATTGTAAAAAAACAAACTTACTTTTGGGTTGTTGTTGTTGTTGTTGTAAAGCAGACATCACTTTAGGCTCTGCTAACTTCTGATGGACCTTTCTGTGTTATTTTTGTCATTTTAAAGACTCAATTGTTAATCACTAAATGGATGTCTGTCTTTGTGTTCGCGTTCTGGTAGGTTGATTGATTTAAAAAAAGTACAAAAGTTATAGTTTTATTACTAAGGGCAGTAATCATTAGTTGCAGCCATTTTTAATCTTGCACATTTGTTTTTACCAATTCTTATAGATTTTCTATAGATAGAAAATGAGTAGAATGGTTAACATCCCTGTTTTTCTGCAGTTGTCCCAGATCAGAGATTATCAAGAGAGCGAGATTCACCCCAATGAGACTGACAAGCCTCCTCCCAGTGTGTATATGGTGGGAGGATCAGCCGTGTTTCATAAATATATGTACATACTGTATTTGTTATTCAAATCCAAGGATAAAAGCCGTGGTGGAAGGGATTTAGTCATGCTGCAATAGCAACAAGACAAGAGGAGAGCCATGTTGGAGTGTGACGGAGAATAGAGGGGGAGATGCAACCTAGCGGAGAGAGATAGCGACAGAGGAAAAGTGGGTGCCTCTCTTTATGCTTATTAGTTAGGCATTAGCTGTAGCTAAGCACATTGCTTGTGGGGACTGTATCATAATTGTACCATTTCAGTCCGCTGCCACCCACACCCAATGCAAATATGGATACGATCTGTTTATAATTAGCATACCTGTTAAATGTATTTGTTAGTATTGCCTAGAGAACGCAGCCTTTTGTTGGCTGGCAGTTGCTTTTGTTCTGCTACCGTGGGTTTTTTTCTAGGAAACCATTTCTAAGAAGGCATTTTAAGGCATACATGTAAACAAATGCGAGGATCATAGACTGTGTTTTACACATTGCTGGGGCCAGCTTCGCAGATAAGGTGAGAGAATGCAGTGTTTTTTTGTCAGACCTGGATATCAGAAGACTAAAGCTGCAGAGCTGGAGCCTGTGAGGCCCTATAGTGACAATCTAGTGGGAACCAAAGCAGAACCAAAGCAATACTAGCCTAATTAGCTGACCTGATTACTATATAGGCTGGATAAAGTATGGAAAGAAATCGTCGTCATAAGGCGTCTCCATTAGAATCAGTTTAAAACCAAACGGATAAACTACACAGCCTCCCGTATACACACTTTGCCACTTTTGAGTGCCATCATTCATGCATCCTGGTGCCATAGCTATCTGTTAGGGCTGAGGTAAACATTAAGGCCATCAGTCTGCGGTGTGCACGGAGGTGGTCGCCTCCATTTGTCCATGTCCAGTCAGCTGCGGAGAAACGGTGATGGAATCCTGACAGATTGTCTGTGTTTTGGAGCGTGTTGTTTTCCTTGCCCATCCATTTTTCTCCTACCCATGTTTGCCATGCATCATCACTCTCTCACTCTCTCTGTCTCTCTCTCTCTCTCCCTCCTTCTACCTCCTCCTTCCTTGCCTCATCATTCCTCAGAGGGATGGGATCGATGGATGGGCATCCGGCTACCTGCAAGGAGAAACTATGGAAACGCAGCGCTCGTTATTAGTGAACACTGTACGGAGCTCGGTAGCGCCACAAAGGCACAACACAACTGGCTCTTTTTAATTCTCTCGCTCTCACTTATTCTGCCTCTACCTCTCTCGATTACCCACCACGCCCCCTACCTCCGTCTCCATGTCACTGTGTGCCAGCCAAACTTGTCTAATCAGCAGATTCGACCAAAATAATTGGCGGTGGCCTTGCTGCTAGCGAGCGTCGTGCTGTATACAGATAGGGAAAGCAGCACTTAATATTCCACGCAGCCCGCGCCTCTCCTGTTCTCTGTGATATCTGACCTCTTTTGTCTCCTGCTCGGCTTGATGTTGATTTTGGAGGGCATTGTTAGCCAGAGCGCTGTGATTGGAAGAGGTTGTGAGTGAGGGGGGCTGTGGTTGGTTGGGTTAAAGGGAGGTTGATTTGCATAAAGGCTTAGCCCAGATTTGGAGCCACTCAGCGAGATCTGAGGAGAAGGGCCCGAGGGCCACGAGGTAATCATCCATGGCCTGTCACAGTGTTGTCATCCCTCTGTGTATTTGTGTGTCTGTGTGTCTGTCTGTGTTTGCGAGCAGGAGACGCGGAGCATTGTGTCTGCGCCTCTTTGTGTTTGTTTGTATTCCTTTGCGTTTTGTACGCATCATTGTCGAGAATCTCTGTCTCACTCCTTCTCCCTCTCGCTGTCTTCTTCTCTCCTCCTTTTTTTTTTTTTTCTTTTTCGTTTCCCAGGAAGGCCCGTCCGTGCCAAGCGGATGGTAGTGGCAGCCAATCCTACAGAATATGAATATATAGAAGGCAGCATACCGATAGAATGGGACGGTAAGTCCGGACTGCAGCATCACTGTTACGTACTTTAGCTATCACTATCATGGATAAACGACAATGTTAACAAAAGAGATACCCAACAGAGTACACAAAGTGCTGCACAAATACAATGGAATAACAAATTCACAGCTGCAACTATTGGGGCCTAGGCTAATCCATTTATTTTATTTTTTTATTTCTTTTTATCATACTGCGAGATGGGGGTTGGGAAACGCGTATTCATGAGTTTATCAAAGATGCTTTTCTGCTGGTGTTATACAACTGTACCATAAAATAGTGTTTCAAATTTCTTACAACTGGATACAAACTGTTCCCTCTGTCTCAGACTGGCTTTATCCACCTTAAACCCCTCATCCTGCTTCGCCCCATCCCTCATGCATTTTCATCAGGATGCAAATAAGAAAGGGATAAAAGAGGCCCAGAATCCCTGCGCTAGCTGGAGGAAGAGTTAGAAAATCTTTCTCTCTCTCTGGCTCCCTTTTAACCTGCTCTGCTGTGCAGCCAGCTCAGCCAAAATAGAGCTCCTTAAAAAGAAAAAGAAATGACAGACAGACGCGGTTCTACTCAGGAGGAGAAAGAAGGACAGAGGCACTGATGGGGAATGGCAGAGTGTGTAGTTTCGAATTCACAGATCAGAGCAGAGCCACGTGTTGTCTTCTGAGAAACAACACTCAGTGGCCCCGCTCTGCCTAGACTGAAGCAGCATCAGTGTTTTCAGTATTCTAACTTGGATGTTTTACCATTCCAGATTTCCCCTTGTAGCTCGATTTTGTGAAATGAAACGAATCAGACCGAAAAGCCTGGAAACGTTTTCCCAACTAGCTTGGTTACTCTGTAGTTGCACCAAGCTACTGTAGTGCCCTCGAACTCAGTGACGCTGTATGCGCAGCCTTTAAATATGCCTGTTTTGTTTGTGCAGCGTATGTTTCTGTGGGTGTTCTCACTCTTTTCTTTTTTCGTTCTCCTCCCTCCTCCTCCAGCTTGGATCCGAGGCAGACGGAAGGAGCCCCCCTCCGCCGAGGTACGTCTCCCCTCAGCCTCCCCGCTGTGCTGATGGTTGGACTCAGGGGGACTGGTTACAAGGGAGGGAGAGAAGCAAAGACGGGAGAGGAAAGGCTTTGATTTGCTTTATCTTACAGTTTCGAAACTGAATCCAGGAACTTTGGGGGACAGGTGTTAAAATAAACAGCAGCTGAAGTGCATTGATGGGGAGACGGAGAGCAAAGACAGCCTCTGAACAAGGGGCTCACTGACACCATGTCCTAGTTTACTTTATTTTTTTCCTGCAAACGCCTGCATCTCGGCTTTTTGTGTTTTATTTCTGGCAGTCTCCAAGATGGGAATGGTGAAGGAGTGCAGTTTTTCCCCTCGTGTACCTCTCACTGGGTTTATTGCTCTTTAAATGTGAGAATGCTGGAAATTATTTGGCCGGCGAAATGTGGGTCTATAGGAAATCCCTTGGAAGGCCAATACCCCGGCACTCTTTCTATCTCTCTGTCCTCTCTCCCTGCCAGTGGCCAATGCCATCCCCCTGCTCTACTGCCAGAACATTCTCTTCCAATTTTCTGCCTTGCGTCTGCCCAATAGCTGCCATCGACAGCTGGACGGTGTTGATGCGGCCAAGGCTTCACTCCCAGCACATTACCCTACCCCTTGTCATGCTCCCTCTCTTCCTGGTCCAAGCCGACATAAATTGATTGGATTAAATCCTGTCATTAACAGGCTGGAAAAGCAGCTCAGTATGTATGTCTCCCTCCCCAAAGCGGGGCTTTTTGGCCACGGCTCTACCCTCTCTTTTCCAGTCCTTCAGTTCTGCCAGCACACAACAGCATTATGCCCAGTCCTCTCTTCCCTTTTTGGTTTCCCATGCTAGAGAGAGGCTAACATCACCGGACACTAGCTGGGGCTCAAGTGGGTAACTATTCCACTGGTGGAGTATGTTCAGGTTATAATTGTTTCCATGAGCTGGAGTGGTTGTTTATGTTGCGAATGCCTCCTGTCACGTTGGTTTACCGATCCATTCCAAGCACCACATTTTTAACCAGGGTTTATTGGACCAATATAGGTGAACTGAGCACGCTTGTTCTTTTTCTAGCAAATGCCCTACTTCATACTCGACACATACACACATTTGTTCCTGGAAGCTGCCCAGTGAAACTTTATATCTCTTCTGCTTTTCACTGGTGAGCTGTTGCCTTTGTGTGCCTCGCTCTAAGACAAAACAGAGGTAGTTGATTAAGGAGGAGGGAATTATCACTGGCTCAGCTTTGCAGGACAGTTTGGAGGTTCCAGTAAGTAGTCTTGAAGTCACACTTCTCAAATCTTCAGGAAACTGCCACCTCAGCGTTTCCAACACCACAGACCATGGTAGATGATGTCCAGTAGGGGTGGGCGATATGTTGATACATTTGTCAAACGTCAGAGGTTTTGCCATACCGTTTATACCGTGGTGGCTGTCGCTTCCAATATATCTGGATAACCGTAGTGGGCAATGTTGTAAATTAATGAGCAGGGCTGTTTTTTTACATTCATGTGATGAATCATTTTTATTTTAGATATTTAATATACTTTAATTAGCCAAGAAATTGACATTCTTGTTGCTTATTTAGAAACAATATTTATCATAAATAAATCTATATTATGATATAAAATATATTTTTTAAATGATTGTTATATGTACCTGGGAAGCACTGACAAATGTGATTTGAATGTAAATAAATTCATGTAAATAATTCTAGGCCATATCTCCATAATTCTCACTGGTTTTCTACCATTCTTTGACTGGTATGACCATGAAAAAGATGATGATGTGCATTGTATTCTTAATGCTTATTTAATTAGGTGAAGCCTGCAGCATATCCTAAATATGCATGTATGTCCAACTGGGTGTTTTTCAGGAGCTCCTGAAGAATAAGTCTTACAGGGAGCAGATCAAACTGAAGGCGAAGGAGGCAGAGGAAAAAGATCTGACCCTACAGGCCAAGGAATATGAGGAAGGTCTGGTGGCGACTCCTTTAAAGACTTTGGCCAAGGGCCATGCAGCCACCGCCAGCTTCGGCAAGCAGGAGATCAGCGAAGACCCCACCAGCACTGCAAACACCTTTCAGCCTGGCTCCTGGATGCCCAAGAAATAGACCGAGACACCCACACACACTGAGATGCAATATAATCCAATATAAAAACCCTGCAATAAATACAACCTGTGTGAAACTGTTACTCACTTTTAGTCTTTTTAGAGACTTTGAAATTTAATGTTAGAAGCACCTTTCAGTAGAACGCAATCCAAGAGTTTAATCAAGTCCTCTCCGACTCAGTCTCAAGTAATTCAGAATAATACCTTTCACACACAAAGTATTTATTTCAAGGCTCTTTTATTGGACTGCATTACAGTATACAAGGGCTTCTATTTATCCAGTCCCTCTGCGTATATTGTATATACACAAGACAATAACCTTCATTCATCTTGAAGCTGACTACGTGACCATGATTTAATGTAGCTGAAAGGTCTGTTAATAAAGCAAAGAAAAGCTGTAATAATTGTACTTCCACTAGTCATTGAGTACACCAACTATAAATACACTGTATTACGTTTTAAGGGATATTGTAAGAAATAAGTTCTAATAAATTATGACCTATTTTAATTACATTGATATTGACTCGTCTGTAAAAATGTTTTTCGAGATGAATAGAAATGGTTTTCAGACCTCAAGTATTCAGCTTTGACCAAAGAAAATGTGCAGTGCTTTCAAATGTCCCTCAGAGAACAAATCTTTTTGAAATTGTAAAGATAAAAAGTATTGTTTGTTGAGGGAGCACGTACATGGAAAAGCATGTTTAATCTTGTGGGAATATGCAGATAAGATCACTGCTGACTCTTAACTTAAACTCGGAAATCAGCTAAGATGGTGCCATGAATACTGTGTTAGTGCTTCAAGTCAGAAGAATGCATAATGTTACCGTATATTGGTCCCCAGTTCTTTCACTTGAGATTAGAGTGCAACATGCTGCAGTTGTAAACATGGTCTCCCTACTCCGTATGAAGAGACAAACACTGGGATGAATACAATTTTAAAAGAAAGAAAGGGGAACAGGAATATGCAGGAATGTATGAATGTCAATTTGTCTGTATTTAGAATCATCCATTTTAACTGCTTCTATAAAGTTCACAGGTACTTAGAATGGCAGTACCTATAAAAAGTATCCATCCCACTGGACTTTTGAATGTTTTATGATTTCACACTGAGTCACAGTGAATGTAATTAGTTAATACTAATAACTAAAAAGACAACCAAATAAAATAAAATAAATGTTTGCAACTGTGTAAATTAAGAACATACAGTATATAAAACACAATAATTGTCTGTCAATCCAAGTTCAATCCTAGTTCACTCCACACAAGTCAATATTTAACAAAGGCACCTTTGGCAGCCGTTACATATTTTTCCAGTTTTTATGTTTGACCTTCCTGTACTGCAAGGGATATTCAGTGCCTTGGGATTTTCTTTTATCCTTCCTCTGACTTGGATGTTCCTTTGTCTTCATACTTTAGGTTTTTACAAACTGACTAAGCTAGAGTGGGACCTTGCAGGAGTATTGAACCTAAATACACTTTTATCACATCTGTATTGTGCACAGGTTTGTTCAACTTCTAATAACTGGCTGCTCCAGATTCGTGCTTAAATTTATTTTAGTCTTTTCTGACAATCAATAAATAAAAAGGTCAGATTACATGCACTCTGGTTCAGTGTTATAATACAATAAAACATGAGGGGATGAATACTATTTATGTTGTGAATTAAAAGCACCTGCGATATTTTTTACAGTCCAAAAATCAAATCCACAAAGAGGAAATTGGGTTTTCTTATCAACCATGAAAACTTTATTGATTAAAAAGTAGTATTTGGGGATATTTTGCTAGTGACTTGGACTCCAGTATGCTCATTACATTGTCATCTCAGCAGAACATGGATGCTAACAATGGAATGCAAGGTGTTGCAACAGCTGCACAATATTCTCAGCGGATCTCTGTAAAAAAAAAAGAAAAACACAACAACAAACATATGACTACTGTGCTCTTGCTGACCAAAGTCTCACTGGGACGAGCCTCCTCCGGGCAGTACTGTCCGTCTCAGCACTGTTAGGCCTGTGGGGCCAGTGTCCCTCCTCCTACCCCGGACATGAGGCGTGGTGGCCCTGTGCTGACAGTAGGGCTGGGACGAGGAAGGGCACTGTATCATTATTTGGAATAAGGAGGGCTGTGAGCGAGGTGGTTGTTGCTCCTCCTTTTTTTTATGCCCTCATTCTACCCTAACAGGCTCAGTCTTTCTTGGTCCTCTTGGCCTTGGCTATGTTTTCCTGACGCTTCTGCTTTTTCTTCTGTTCGCGGTCACGCGCCTCAATCATCTTGGCCAGTTTCCAGGACAGCAGTGCACTGGCAATGAAGAGAGGTGTGAGGGCCAGTATGACAGTGGTGAGGAAACCGTAGGGGTCTTTGGCAGCCCACTCCACCACATACTCTGCCCATGCCCGGACGTCAATCATCCTGGTCAGCAACAATGGGGCTTAATCAAACCTGAGAAAGGGTACCAGAAGAGACAGCTGTGAATAACCTGAGGAGTGCAGTATTTAGGGACGAAATAAGTAACCAAAGAACCTTCTAACAAAAATTATATTAGGAGTGAGTGTTATGGATACAATCTACTTTCACAGTGTATGCAATTCCGTCAACATTAACAATTTTGATAATGGACTCACTGGTCCAAGTCATTTATTAAACAAAAAAATTTAAGCTTCTCAGACGTGAGGCTTGGCTGCTCTTCTCTCCTTCATATCGTTGTAAATTGAATATATTTGGACTGCTGGGTTGCATAAATAAAGCAAGCTGACAAAGTCTCCCACATCGAGCTCTCCATAACTGTGCTTAGTCATAGCCTTAAACCAGATATACACAACCTTTCTAGCTAATCAGCACATTAAATACCATTATAGTGTAGGGGTTATGATAAAACCCCCAATAGTCCAGGGCTTCCTGATGGCCCAATCGTTAAGACACTGACATAACACTTGGCTGCAACATCCATGGTTCAATTCCGGCCAGGGTCCTGTGTTACACACCTCTCTCACTCCAGTTGTTTCCTGTCTACCTATTTTCTGTCCTATCTAATGGAGGTGATAAATCTAAAAATCCAATACAGTCATAAGTTCAAGTTCAAGTTTCTTTATTGTCAATTCTATAGTATGTACAGGACATACAGAGAATTGAAATATCGTTAAAGCAATCCTGCTAACTGATGGGTTATACACCCAGATAACAAAGGAATAAAGAAATGTATCTTAGGGTATACATTGCCATATGTCCAATACAAACTGATATTCATCAAGATTTCCTGTTCAGAGTAAAACTATTTGTTAAGATTGCTCAGCTGATGCTCATCACACTGGGCTGCATAGTCATAGGGAGAGACAGATAAGCGATGAAATAGCAGTAGTATTCAGTCTACCAGGATTTCCAGTACTGGTGAATGAAAGGCAACTGGACTTATTGTGTTATAGGGAGGATTCTCGTCGCTTATTCAAGAACTGATGAAGCATCGACGACTAAAAAAATATGTTCAAAGCCTTTAGTAAGGAAGTGTATAATGAAAGTACAGCTGCACTGACTTAAAGACTTCGCAGTCTGTACAATTTGTCACAATATAGCCAATGCTAACACTACCATGATAGATGATACGTAATATATATATAT